>ML415483.1:0-32904 GCA_005239525.1 Nicotiana knightiana | reverse complement strand
AATACTAGATGTAGAAATCGATGTTTGTCACTTCTATGGTGTTTTCTAGTTGAATCCTTCCGAATCTCTCTGTATCTTCGAATTCCCCCAAATTTGTGTTGTTTGGTGTCTATTTATATGTTTAGGGCGAACCCTAACCATGTAGGAGACTTCTATTTCAACCGGGAAACACTTAACTCGTCAAAAACTCGGACTTGGGCGAAACTGGGGACCCGGCGTTTGGACCCTAACGCCTGGCTAACGCCAGGCCAGGGCTGGAGTTTCAGCCCTAACGCCTGGGTAACGCCAGGGCAGAGCTGGCGTTTCACCCCTAACGCCCGGGTAACGCCAGGGCAGGGCTGGCGTTTCAGCCCTAACGCCTGGGTAACGCCAGGGTTGGGCTGGCTTCTTGGCTCTGTCGCCCGGCTATCGCCCGGGTGTCTCCTCTTCGACCCTTGCGCGTATTTTCACTGTATTTGCATCCACTTACGTGGTTTCTCTCTCCAATTCACCTACACATCAAATAAACTCCATTAAATACATAAACAGTGTGTTTTTATCATTAATACACATAAAATGTAAGGCCTATAACATGTTAAACTATGCAATTTAGTCTCACATCAGTCAACATTTTGAGTAAATGACCTCGGAATCGGGATTTGAAGGTTCCAATAGGTTCTTGTGATGATTTCGGATTTGGGCGTGTGTTCGGATCGGGTTTTGGATGACCCAGAAGCATTTTAGCGCCAAATAGTGAAAAAATTGGATTCTTAAATTTTCTAAAGTTCTATAATTGTGGGTTGGAATGTGTTTTAATGATATCGAGGTCCAAACAGAATTTCGAGATCGGGAATAGTTCTGTAATGTCATTTAAGACTTGTGTTTACCTTAAAAATAGTATTAACAATTATATTTGATTTGTGGTTCTAAAAATATGTGGTTTATCTTAGTACTAGTTATTAGATAGGAAATGCTAAGTATGAGCCAGAGGAGTAATATATGCAAACCAAAATAGTCACAAGGCTGGGCCTCGAGCTCACTGAAACTGGGCCTCGAGGTCGAACTAAGACGCTTAGTAATGACCTGTCGATGGACAAACAACAATATTGGGGGTCTCGGGGATAGACTTTTGCGGCCAATAACGAGAAATAAAAGAACAATTAATGAACACGATAAATGGAAGGCAATAAATCAGTGAAACAATTGTTGAGCACACTTAGATAAGTAAAGCTGAGAATGTTTTATGATATTGAATATTCATTCCCCTTACAAAGTGACAGGGATCCTTTTGTATAGGAGGGGGAATTCCAACATAGTACATGTCTAATAAATGCAGAGAAATACTATTGGTACAACTATATAACGGCTCAGTACGGACTTGTACTATTCTTGCAGACCTGGTCAGCTTTAACCACTTGTCCTTGGGAATTTCCCGCCTTTCCATGACAATCATCGATTCGTACTGCTCTGAGATGGACCACAGTGAACCTCCGATATGCTCCCTCGAGGGGTGTACCTCGGGGTCAAACTTCAAATTCCACTACTAGCTTCTCGAGGTCGGGCGTGGAATGCCATAGTGTTCTCAAAATCGGACTCTCCGATTTTGGTCGTATACAGATAGTCCCCGCATTTCTTAGAATGAAATGATAAGAAACGATCCTGACTTCTTGCCTCTTCGATGTCCTTGTTGTAACATCATCCACGTGAGATCATTAAATGATGCGGCAGAAAGGTTGTACAGAGGTCTTGTTACACTACAACGCCGATCCACCAAGACCTTTATTGCCAGCGATGATGAGGATAGGGATCGAGGGTGGATGAGTCAGTTTGTTCGAGCAAGTACAGCTGACATCATTCCTGCGGAGTTCCTGCCATTCCCTGAGAAATGGAATTTCAAACGTAAGTGAGACGCTGTACTTTTTTTTTCTCGGTGGAGGTAGACTCTGTAAGAACGTTTTCTTTATTTCTCCGCAGCGATCCCGTGGATGCCAAATGAGGTCCCCGATCTTGCGGGCTGGGCTGGTAAACTGGAGGCCTCTTTGACTTATGATGAGCGCAAATGGCGAGACTTGTCGAAAGGAAAAAGGGAGGCTAAGCATCATGGTATGTGTTGTGTAGTCCTTCTCTCGAGGAGTACTTTCCTTTATGTACACTAATTTCTTTGTTGCAGGCATTGGTGAGTTTTCTGAGGTGAGACCGTCCCCTTTCGAGGAGAAGGAAGGGCCTTCGACTTCTGAGATAAGGAAGGATAATAAAAGAAAAAGATCCTCGGAAGACGAGGATTCTCACAGAAAAGCAGGACCCGCCAGGGGGTGCGAGGAGGGCGTTGTCGTTGACTAAGATCTCATATCTATTAGTCGTTCCATGGACATTAATGCGCTCGGAGAGGATGACTATACATTGATGGCTCGAACCAGGAGCCCTCCCGAGGGAAGATTCCACAAGAGATGAGGGACGAAGGTCCTTCATTACCTGGTTTGGCAAGTGGTTCTCGGACGTCAGGTTGCTCTACCGGGGCCAATGAGATCGAGCCGGTAGATGCGAGATCGACCTTCGAGGAAGCTCAACGACTCTGCTCTATGGTGAGTTTTGAAGTCGTTATAATTTTCCCAACTTTGTACTTTCTTCTTTTTAGCTGAACCTTCTTTCTCATAGGCCTTCGATAAGCTCAAGTCTGAGCTGCTTCGCTGCGAGGCTAAGTTGCATAAAGCCTTGAGTGGGGGGAAATATCTCAGGCTTCTTTGTGATAAGAAGGAAAGAGAGCTGATACACCTTCGATCGGAGTTGAACCGGAGTCACGATTATAAAGGCAACCTCGAGAAACAGGTAACCTCTGTTTTGAGGGAATACATGTTTCTTCTCCCATCTTCGGAAACTAACGTTTCGGTATCTCAGTTGCAGACAAAGACAAAGACGCTGGAACGCCTTCGGGGAGAAGTCAACCAGGTTAATTCTGAATGCAATGAGTTGAAGGCTCAAATAGCTTTTCATGTTTCGGCCAAAAGGAACGCTTTGCCTAAGTTCTCCTCCCTCGAGATACGACTTCGTAGTGCTCGAGAAAGCAACTCGGTCCAGACTAGCAGGATTGTTAAGCTTGAAACAGATCTTTTCTAGATGAAGGTCGAAGTCGTAGAGGTCGAGCCGAAGATGAAGAGGAACGAGTAAAGGCTGATAATGGGGCGGTTGTCTACTTAAAAGATGCTACTGACGCTCAGATGAAGTTGCGGGGGCTTCCGATCGAGAGAGAAGAAGCAATGAGTATGCCCGATGTAGATCCCGGAGGGAGACCCTCAAGGAGATTCATGATACGGCCATTGATCTCTCGGAAGAGATAGAGCAGTCTAAGGCAGACGAGATTAATGCCAAGTTCCTCCTCTCTATCAACGATGAAGCCGATGTTGAAGACGAAGAGGAAAGAGCTGGCGAGGATGCTAGTCCCCGAGGGGGAGAAGATGAATTCCCCGATAATAAAGATAGATTAGGTCTTAAAAAGTCTCTCTGGGGGAGTGTTGTAAATGTACCTTAGTACCATCATTTATATAAAGAGATCTTTCATTTTGTCTTCATCTCTGCTTTTGTGGTTTTAATTTTGATGCTTGCCGTTGAGGTCTTATAAGCTTGATTTTGCCTCATCGAGGTCTTTCGATTAGTCCCCGAGCGAGATGACCTTGGCCTTCATATCAAGGGCATGCCCTTTTTAGGGGTCTTATAAGTTCGATATTATGGCCTTGGCCTTGATATCAGGGTTGTGCCCTTTTAAGGTTTTCCAAGTGCGGTGTTGCCTCATTGAAGTCTTACATATTGGCCCTTAGTCTCTTTAGGTTGGCCCTTAGGCTTTTACGTATTGGCCCTTAGGCTCTTTAGATTGTCCCTGAGGCTCTTTAGGCTAGCTCTTAGGCTCTTACGCATTGGTACTTAGGCTCTTTAGATTGGCCCTGAGGCTCTTTATGTTGGCCCTGAGGCTCTTTAGGCTGGCCCTTAGGCTCTTTAGATTGGGTCGATGCGACCTCTAGTATGGCTATAGTTTTCCCTCATTTTGGCTAAAGACTTTTAAAGTTTTGATTATGCCTTGGCATGTTTTGTGTTCGTCTGTCTCTTCGATGGATCAAACGAGAACACCATGAGTCGATATGTGACGATGTTTGGGTACCTCGGGAGGTCCTCTTGAAGGCTGATTTTCGAAGCCTTTTCACTGAAGGCTGATTGTATCAAATCCTTTTTACTGAAGGCTGATTGTTTTCGAAGCCTTTTTATTATTTTGAGCTGATGTGATCGAAGCTCTTTGCTTATACGGAGGGTAGCCTGATTAACCGGTTCTTTTCGCAATATTTTTAAGTATTTGAAGGCCTTTAGTTTTGTGGCGGCAGTCAGACGTCTCCGAGCCGCGTTAATTTAGCCGGAGCCTTTTCGATATGACCGTAGTCTTTAGTCCCCGGGTGAGATGACCTCGGCATCTATATCGAGGGTATGCCTTTTTAGGGGTCTTACAAGTTTGGATATATAGCCTTGGCCTTAATATCGGGGTTATGCCTTTTGAGGTCTTATAAATTTGATGTCGCCTCATTGAGGGCTTACTAGCTCGAAGTTGCCTCGTTGAGGTCTTATAAATTTGATGTTGCCTCACGGAGGGCTTACTAGTTGCCTCGTTGAGGTCTTACGAATTCGAGTTTTTGATGGCTCGATGAGCTAACTGTCGATGTCAGTCCCCGAGTGCTCGAGGATTTCTGGCCCTTGGGTCGTTCTGCGTGGAAGCAGTAGACTTTATTAAGTCGTGAGGTGTTTTGACAGGCAAAGAGGCTTCTTCGATTACTTGATATATGTGTACATGTTTTTGCCTTTGGAGGCTCGACTGCTCTACATGGACACGGTTCATTTGACCGTTTGGCCCAATACAATATTTCTCCTATCGAGGCCCTTTTAGGCATATCTTGATTTCTTCGAAAGAGTAATGCAAAGAGTATCCCCCGAGGGTGATGCCCCCCAGTATTCGAGGTTGATTGAAAAGAAACCTTGAATACTTGTTGAGTTTTCCTTAGGTAGCATATTGGTGTTGCCTCATTAAGAACCTTGTCGGTAAAACCCGTTTGGGATAAAACCCGATCTAAGGGAAAAATAGTGCAATGCATGCTTTAAAACCCAAGGTCTTCAAGCTGAAGGGTGCTTCTAATTCCTTCAATCGAATACTTGGAACGAGTTAGTATTAAAAAAAAAGAAGATTATACCTTAGTAATAATAGTTCTTCGAGCATCGATATGTCCCAATTGCTTGGTAGTTGCTTGTTTTCCACGTTGCTAAGTTCGTAGGGCCTTTTGCCTAATATTTTGAGGAAGCGGTACAGTCCTTCCCAACAAGGACCCAACTTGCCTTTATTCGAGTTTCGAGTGTTGAATGGGCGCCAAACTGTTTACCTGCTTGTCATTGGATTTCTCCGAGGCAGAGGGTGTTGATGTTGGTGCCATGCCGTGTACTGAGAACATCTCCTTTGCCACGTGCTGCTCTCCATACACTATTTTTACACCGTCCCTTGTTGGGAACTTCATCATTTGATGAAGATTTGATGGCACCGCTATCATATTGTGTATCCATGGCCTTCGGAGTAAGGCATTGTATCTCATGTCACCTTCGATGACATGAAACTTGGTGTCTTAAATTGTATCGGTCACGCTGACTGGGAGGATGATTTCCCCTTTGGTCGTCTCGCTCGCCATATTGAATCCATTGAGGACTCGAGAAGCGGGCATGATCTGATCGAGCAGTCCGAGTTGCTCCACCACCCTCGACCTGATTATGTTGGCCGAGCTACCTGGGTCCACGAGCACACGTTTAATTTGAATTCATTCAAAATGAAATAAATTACCAGTGCATCATTATGAGGCCGAGACAAGGTCTCGATGTCCTCTTCGCGGAATGAAAGAGCATCTTCTGGTATGTAGCTTCGAGTTCGCTTTTCCATGGTGATGGATACTTTTGTTCGCTCGAAAACGGGTCCTTGTGGGACGTCGACTCCTCCGATGATCATGTGGATGGTGTGCTGAGGTTCTTTTGGTTTGTTTTTTCTCTTTTTTGAAACTAGTTCTTAGCTCGATCGCTGAGGAACTCTCGAAGGTGCCCTTCGCTGATTAGTCAAACTACCTCTTCTCGAAGCTGTCTGCAATCCTCGGTCCTATGACCGTGAGTGCCATGTTATTTGCATACTAAGCTGGGGTTTCTTTGTGAAGGATCTGACAGTATGGGTTTTGCCACCTGGTATCTTTGATCTTACCGATGGCTGATACGATTCCCGAGACATCGATGTTGAAGTTTTAATCAGATAACCGAGGCGCCTCTACCGGCCTAGTGTGCCTATCGAAACCGGTTTTGCTCATAAGTCCCCGGGAACCTTGGCCTCGATCAATCCTTCAATCGCTCTGAGGTATGTTACGCCTCGAGACATTTCTTCGATCTTCTACATACGGTTGGTATTTTTCTTTGTTTGGTCTCGATTCCCTTTCTGTAAACCTGGACTCCTTTGCCAAGAGCCTGCTTGGGTATACCGATCCCGATGGGGCTCCTAATTGGTCATCCTCGACCCTGATCTTCGATTGATACCTGTTGTGTACATCCGCCAGGTTACGGCGGGGTGTTCGATCAAATTTTTCTTCAGCTGCTTCGAAGTTATCGAGCTTCTGTCGTTCAGGCCCTGAGTGAAGGCTTGTACTGCCCAGTCATCGGAGACTGGTGGTAATTCCATTCGCTCCATCTGAAATCGAGATATGAACTCCCTTAACATCTCGTTCTGCCTTTGTTTAATTTTGAAGACGTCAGAATTTCTTGTAGCAACCTTGATGGCACCAGCGTGTGCCTTCACAAAAGAGTCTGCCAACATGGAAAATAAATCTATCGAGTTCGGGGGTAAGTTATGATACCACATCATGTTCCCATTCGACAGTGTTTCTCCAAAAAATTTCAATAAGACGGACTCGATCTCGTCATCCTTTAAGTCGTTCCCTTTTATACCACAAGTGTAAGTGGTAATATGCTCATTGGGGTCCGTGGTTTCGTTGTATTTTTGGATATCGGTCATCCTGAACTTCTTGGAATGGGCTTCAGAGCCGCACTCGATGGAAATGGTCTTTGTACGAACTTCTTCGAATCTACCCCCTTCAAAATCGAAGGTGCACCCGGGATCTGATCGACCCTCGAGTTATAGGTTTCTACTTTTTGTCGTTAGCTTCTATCTTCTTTTCTCCCGATTCGATTCTTTTGGCGAGGTCCTCGAGCATCTTCATAATAGTGGGGTCTGCTACTGACCCATTGTTGCTTGATCTTTCTGGTACCTGCTCAACTAGAGGAACTATATCCGGTGCTGCTGTGCTTGGGGTTTTTGGCTGGCTTTGTAGCTGAGAAATAGCCACTTGTTGTGCTTGTAACATCTCAAAAATGACTTGTAGGCTAACTTCTATTTCTTCTAGAGTTGGAGCTTTCTGCGCTTCGTGTTGGTCACCTTCGCGCACACTTCTGTTGGTATCAGAGCCTACATCTATATGGACAGCATTGCGAGAGGACACATTAACGGAGAGTGAACTGGTACTACCCCACAATTTTATGGTGGCACACCGGTGATTGGGGTCGCTGCACTGTTCTCTCCATGGGCCTCAAGGCCATTGTTCTCATGTGCATTCACTGAGTGAGACATTTTTGACCTGAAATCGAAGATTCTTGGAAAATAAAAAGTGTGAAGAATAACTTGTGTTTTCAGAAAACCAACACTAAAACAATCACTATTATTTTTAGCCCCACGATGGGCGCCAAACTGTTTACCTTGAAATGGTATTAACAATTATATTTGATTTGTGGTTCTAAAAATATGTAGTTTATCTTAATACTAGTTATTAGATAGGAAATTCTAAGTATGAGCAAGAGGAGTAAGCTATGCAAACCAAAATAGTCACAAGGTTGGGCCTCGAGCTCACTGAAACTGGGCCTCGGGGTCGAACTAAGACGCTTAGTAATGAGCTGTAGATGGAGAAACAACAATATTGGGAGTCTCGAGGATAGCCTTTTGTGGCCAATAACGAGCAATAAATGAAGAATAATTAATGAACACGTTAAATGGAAGACAATAAATCAGTGGAACAATTGTTGAGCACACTTAGATAAGAAAAGCAAAGAATGTTTTATGATATTGAATATTCATCCCCCTTACAAAATGACAGGGATCCCCTTTATATAGGAGGGGGGTCCCAACATATTACATGTCTAATAAATGCAGAGAAATACTATTGGTACAACTATATAACGGCTCAGTACGTACTTGTACTATTCTTACAGACCTGGTCAGCTTTAACCACGTGTCTTTGGGAATTTCCCGCCTTTCCATGACGATCATCGATTCGTACTGCTCTGAGGTGGACCACAATGAACCTACGATATGCTCCCTCGAGGGGTGTACCTCGGGGTCAAACTTCAAATTCCACTACGGGCTCCTCGAGGCCGGGCGTGGAGTGCCACAGTGTTCTCAAAATCGGACTCCCCGATTTTGGCCGTATACAACTTGCACGCAAACTTTTGTATCATTCCGAGTAGTATAAGTATGTTTCGGCATGTTGGAAGTAGATTGAAGAACTTGAAGTTTAAAGTTTGATTCAATTGGTTTTAGGGTGTGATTCGAGGATTTAATGTTGTTTCAGGTGTTCCTAAGGTTCGAGGGAGTCCGCTTTATGATTTAGAACTTGTTGGTATGTTTGGACGGGGCCTCGGGGCCCCGGATTCCTTCAGGCGTCGCGTGAGGCTAGTCCAAGCTAAAAAGGGATTGTTGGTGCACCAGTTATGGTGCGACCGCACATGCGGTTGGCCAGCCACAGGTGCGAGACCATAGAAGCGGTCGACCCCTCGTAGATGCGGCCCAAGAGCGGATGACCAGGTTCCGCAGATAAGGTCCTTTTACACAGAAGCGGAGCTGCAAGTGTGATCCTTGCCAGCCCTTCCTCTTTCCACAAATGCGGACGATGGTCCGCAGAAGCGAGACCGCATGTGCGGTCCACACGCCGCAGGTGCGAAAGGACTAGAGGCAGTAAGGTTATTTTAAAACTAGGACTTAGGCATATTTGAGGTCATTTATTGCATCCTTGGGCGATGTTGGAGCTTCCAAAGGGGGGATTTCAACTTAGCATTGTGAGATAAGTTACTTCTACTTAATGTGAGTTAAATACATAGTTTTTGGGTAGATTAACACATAAAGATTAGTGAAAATTATGGGTTTAGATAAAACCTAGGGTTTTGATAAAAATAGTATTTAACCACGAAATTAGTTATGGAATCTAGTAAAAATCATATACTATCGATCCTAAGGTTATGGGTAACAACTTTCCTTAAGAATTTCCAAAATCCGAGCATGTGGACCCGACGTGAATTTTTAGGAATCTTGCAAACTAGTTTGGGTAATCATTTAAATGGGGAAGTTATGAACTTTTGAGCATAGTTTGATTAGTTTATGTGATGTTTGACTAGTTTCGAGTTGTAGGGCGTCAAATTTGGAGGTTTGAGCGCATTCTTGAACAGAGAAGTAGGCTTGAGACGAGGCAAGTCTCTTTTCAACCTTGTAAGAGGGAATTTTCCCTATTGGTGAATTTTTATAATATGTGATTAACTGTGGGGGACTACGTACACACGAGGTGACGAGGGTCCATACGTAGTGACTATTCCTGTTATGTCTCAGTCGCTTTAGGCTTACAACATGCTTTGTAAACGCTGTTAATTGATTATATGCTCTATTTGTTTTGAAATAAAACTAATTTTTGGATGGACCGTAAGAAATTGAAGATTTCAAGTAATTTATTGTTTCAAAAGGATTAAGGAAAAATATGTTATATTTATGTGTAACCGCCTCGCAATTTATATTTCGCGAGCGGAGTGATTCTTTTCACTACTCTCATGGGAGCGGATCGTTCGCCTCGACAGGTTAATAGATGCATTTATGGTACGCCCTGTTCGACCCTTCGACAGTGCACATTTTATTATTGTTGGATCGGGTCGTACGTTCCTCGGCATTATATGCGCATGTTATTTGGTTGGCACTTTTTCGTGGTATTAAATTGTGTAAATGTTTTGGAATATAAATTGACGACTAATTTGATCAGTAATGGAGATACATATATTTACGGGAAGTCTTGTCATATCTTGTCATTTCCTGCCATTAAATTTTGATATCCATGCTTAGTTATATTGTTGGGCCCCTAGTAAGTGTCGAGTCGACCCCTCGTCACTACTTCTTCGAGGTTAGACTGGATACTTATTGGGTACATAATGTTTATGTACTCATGCTACGCTTCTGTACTAATTGTACAGGTTCTAAGGCAGGTGCATCTGGATACCAGTCCGGAGCACGTTCTTGATACTCGGACAAAGATTCCACGGTGAGCTGCTTCTTCTGATGTCGTTTTGCAGCGTGTTGGAGTCTTTATTTTGCTTAGACTGTCTACTCTATTTTAGGCAGTAGGGTAGATACATTCTTTTTTTCATTCTACTATATGTCCATATACTTGTGACACTAGTTTTGTAACGACTCGGCCGGTCGTTCTAAGAGTTTAGCCCGTTTCCCCCATTTCTGCTTCATTCCTTGTGTGGTTCATCTCTTTTTTGTGGTGTTGGGTTGGTTGGCTCGGGTTCAGAGTGGTCATGGTGAGAATTGAGGCACTTAGCCTCTTAAATGAGCTTAATAGTTGAAAAAGTCAACCGGGAGTTGACTTATAGGTAAACGACCTCGGAATATTGATTTTATGGCTCGGATAGCTTCGTTAGGTCATTTGGGACTTAGGAGTATGATCAGAATGTGGTTTTGATGTCCGGAGTAGAATTAGGCTTGAATTGGCGAAATTCAGTTTTGGCGATTTTCGGTCGGCAGTGGAATATTAGATATCCGGGTCGGAAGGGAATTACAAAAGTTGGAACAGGTTCGTAGGGTCATTTTGGATGTGTGTGCAAATTTTCAGGTTAATCAGACATGTTTTGGATGGTTTCGACATCTTTGGCGAAATTTGGAAGTTTCTCAGTTCCGAGGCTTGAATCTGAGGTGAATTTAGTGTTTTGATGTTGGTTTGGGTGTTCCGAGGGTGCGACTAAGTCCGGGTGACCATTTATGACTTGTTGGTATTTTTGGTTGGGGTCCCGAGGGGCTCGGGATGATTTCGGATAGCCATCGGGTGATTTAAAGATGGAAAAATTGCAGTTGAAGCTGCCGGTGCAATGTTTCTGGTGTGGCCGCACCTGCGGAAGGGTGGCCACAGGTGCGACGCCACATATGCGGAGAGGTATTCACAAGTGTGTAACTCGGTCAGGCTGAAGGAGATCGCAGGTGCAAGACTTGGACCGCACCTACGGAGTCGCAGGTGCGGAGGATTTGTCGCAGGTGCGGAAATGGCCCTTTAAGTGATTTTTCGTAGGTGGCGCACCTGGGACCGCAGTTGCGAGAAATTGGCCGCAGGTGCGGAAATCCCTGGGCAGAACATATAAAAAGGGCCCTTAGCAAATTTTGATCATTTTTATACGGGTTTGAAGCTTTTGAAGGGTTTTTGAAGAGGGAAATCGAGAGTTCTTCGTGGAGGTAAGACTTTTGGACTTAAAACTCGTTTTTGTTTGATTCATGGACTGATTAGTGGTGAAATTTGTGAGAAATTAGTACAAAAATTGGAGAATTAGGTCTTGTAATTAGAGACTTTGAAATGGGGATTTGAGGGTCCATTTGAAGTCCGATTTCGATGTTCTTCGTATGTATAGACTCGTGAGGGAATGAGGATTTTAGTTTTGTTATTTTTATCAAATTCTGAGACGTGGGACCGGGGGTCGGGTTTGGCCAATTTCGGGATTTTTGGGTAAATTTGGCAATTTTCGAATGGGCTTCATTCCTTGGCATATTACAATGATATGAATCTGATATTTGGTAGATTTGGAGCACTCAGAGGCCCAGTCTAGAGGCAAAGGCATTGAGGGATAGGATTTTAGCCGGTTTTGAGGTAAGTAACGTTTCCAAACTTGGTTCTGAAGGTTCGAAACCCTGAACTATATGATATATGACTATAACTGAGGTAACACACATGCCAAGTGACGGGCGTGCAGATGTGCACTGAGTATTTATGGCCTGGGTCATCCCATGGCATTGTCTAGTAGCTATTACTGATCGATATCCGCACTTCTGTTAATGTGGTAATTGTGAATATGTTAGAAATCATGTTAAGTATAAATGCTAGACTTCACTCCGAAAATGCTGAGACCCGAGTGGTCGTATATTACTGTCTCATTTTGTGATTTATTCGATTCCATATACTCAGTCCTGTTATAGCATATCATTTCATACCTCAGTTTCAGCATTGTTAATTATATGCATATTTATCATTGTTTCGGGGTGATTTATACATCTATGATCCATGTGGGCGAGACTGGAGAGTAAAGACTGAGTGAGGCCGAGAGCTTGTTATTGAGACAGTTATGATATCGGACTGCACACCGCAACGATACTCTAATCATGCCTTCGTTGGCTTGATGTAGCGCTTGGGCCAATAGGAGCCCCTCCGGAGTCTTTACACTCCTAGTGAGCGCGTTGATATTTGAGGGATGTATCTTCCCTAGTCATGGATCTTGTCCGAAGTTGATGTTATGTGAGGGATGGATCGTCCCTGGACATGGATCTTGTCCGAGGGTTGTATTCCGGAGATGGATCCTCTCCGTGGGGCTGGATTGGCCTTTTTCCTCAGTACCAAGTGACTACGGTCACCGATAATTATGTACATTCCGGAATGGACTTTCCCTGGGCCTGAGATCCATATACGGTATTTAGTGGACTGTTATGTGAGGGTTGTGAGAAATATGTGCATTTCCACACTGGTTTCATATATTTATATAATGGCATGTAGAGTATTCAGTCATACTTGGCATTTTGTATATTTTCTGATTAACTGTTAGTATGTCTAATTTTTGTATGTTGTTTATTGTAATTCCCGAGGTTTAGTTTGTCACTACCTCTCAGCCCATAGTTTGGGTTCGTTACTTATGAGTTGGTGTACTCACGTTACCCCCTGCACCTTGTGTGCAGATCCAGGTACACCTGGACCCGGTAGTGGATACTGAGCAGCTGTCAGAGTTTCTTCGGAGTCATCGAGGTAGCAGCTGGAGATCACGACCTCGTATTCTCCTTCTTTATCCTCTTGTTGCACTTTTATTTTTACGAACTATGTTGTCTATTTCCGCATTTCCTTTTTTGTCACTATGATGTTATAGTAGCTCGTGACTGAGTGACACTAGATCCAGGGTTGGTTTTGGAATTGTTCTTTAAATGTTGTCTTAAACTTTCAAATGGATTATTATCAGTATTTGCTTTTAAAATTTATAATTTTCTGGAAAGTAAATTTAGATTCAACGAAATGTGTGGCTTGCCTGATTCCACGACAGGCACCATCACGACTAAGGATTTAGGGTCGTGACAGTTGGTATCAGAGCTCTAGGTTACATAGGTCTCACCAATCATGAGCAGGTTTAGTAGAGTCCTGCGGATCGGTACGGAGACGTCTGTACTTATCTTTGAGAGGCTACAGAACCCTTGGGGAAAATCTCACATTCTTGAATTCTATCGTGTGAATCTTTTGATTTCTGGAACTAAACTTTTGTTGTTTCATTCTCTCACAGATGGTAAGCACTCGAGCTACCGATCGGAGTGATCAGACACCAGCTGGACTGGCGAGGGGTCGAGGCTGAGGGATGGGTGCAGCCCGCGCAGCAGCCGGGGCAGCACCTATGGACCCTCCTACTATTCAGGCACAGGTTCCCGCTGTTGAGATTCCAGCGGGATAGGCTCAAGCACCGATAGTGCCTATTGTGATTTCGGGTCTTCAGGAGACCCTTGCTCAGATTTTGACTGTGTGCACCAGTCTTGCACAGGCAGTCGCTATATCTACTACTGTCGCTACTTCTCAGGCCGGGGAAGGCACTCAAACTCCAGCTGCCCGGACACCTGAGCAGGTTACCCAGGGGCTTCAGGCACCGGGGGCAGCTCCAGTCCAGTCGGTTGCCCCAGCCCAGGATTTTGTGGTCCCAGCTTTAGTAGATGACCAGCAGCGCAGGTTGGAGAGGTTTGGTAGACTTCAGCCTCCAATTTTCAGTGGTACTGAGGACGAGGATGCCTAGGGCTTTTTGGAGAAGTGTCAGAAGATTCTTCGCACATCAGGGATATTGGAGGCCAGTGGGGTCCCATTTACTACCTTCCAGTTCTCAGGAGCTGCACTCGCTTGGTGGGAGGCCTATGAGAGGCGTAGACCTGATGATGCAGCTCCCTTTACCTGGCGTCAGTTTTCCATTATGTTCCTGGAGAAGTATATACTGCAGTCTCGCAGGGAGGAACTGTGCAGGGAGTTCGAGCAGTTGCGTCAGGGGGACATGATCGTGATGCAGTATGAGATAAGGTTCTCCGAGTTGGACTGTCATGATATTTGGCTAGTTCCCATGAATAGGGAGAGGATCAGGAGGTTCGTTGATGGCCTCACTTATCAGCTTTGGATTTTTCTGACAAGGGAGAGGGTATCTGGCGCTTCTTTTGAGGAGGTGGTTGACATTTCCAGAGAGATTAAGTCAGTTCGGTGCCAGGAGCGAATCGAGAGGGAGGCCAAGAGGTCTCAAGGATCTGGGAGTTTTGGTGGGGTTCGTTCAGGGGGGCAGCCTCAGCCCGACAAAGGCCATCCATTCAGGCAGGCTCAGCCAGGTCGCTCAGGTTATCGTGGTGGATCAGTTGGTCATGATCCTCACAGTTCGCATCAGATACACTCATCATCAGTGCCCTGCCAGCTCAGAGTTCATCTTGTGCACCATCGGTTCAGGGTTCATCTATGCCTGGTTCTTCTAGTGGTTATCCTGGGGCTAGGGGTTCCCTTCAGTCCCCAGTGCCATTCTCCGAGAAGGGTTGCTTTGAGTGTGGAGATGTGGGCCATATCAAGAGGTTTTGTCCCCATCTTGCAAAAGATACTTATCAGCAGAGGAGTCAGCCCGCGGCTTCAGTCCTAGTTGCTGCACTGCCCGCCCAGGCAGCTAGAGGTGGGGGTCAGGCAGTTAGGGGTCACTCTAGAGGGGGAGGTCGATCCAGTGGTGATCAGGCCCGATTTTATGCACTTTCAGCCACACCGGATGTGATGGCTTCTGATGCCGTGATCCCAGGTATTGTTTCAGTATGTCACGAGATGCTTCAGTTTTTATTTGATTCCTGTTTTTCATATTCACATGTTCATCATATTTTAGCCCATTCTCTGGATATGCCCCGTGAGTCTTTTGTTATATCTGTTCATGTGCTCGCCCTTGTGGGTGATGTTGTTGTTATGGACCACATGTGTCAGTCGTGTGGTACATATTGAGGGTCTGGAGACCCGGGTGGATGTGTCATTTCTGAGTATGGTCGATTTCGATGTAGTTTGATCAGATAGATGATGATACTTTTAGGTATGACTTGATGTAGGTGTAAGTTTCGGAAGATGCTCTGTGTCTTGCTTTATGGATATCTCATTGGTGGGGTGGAACTCTCCTTGTTGTTCGGCTGTGAGTATTCAAGTGTAGCCTTGTAGCACCTATAGATCGTATGGGGTATTTCCTCATGGAGTGATCGGATATTGGAGAGTTGTTAGTCATTCATGCGACGAAATTGAGATCGGGTATGGTGATTGGTGTGCTCTGAGGGTTTTGAGTCTGGAAACTTGAATGAGTAGATAATTTCATAGTTGTAGGTTGTAGAGTTGTAGCTAAGGTTAGCCAGGGGATAGTGTGTGATGTGATTTAGTCATTATGGGCCTTCGGAGGGTCATTGGTCTATGGTATACGACCGAATCGATAGGTGTTTTGCACCGAATTGGATTGTTTGGATCCTTAGAGCTATTGTGAGGGTGTCTGTTAATGACTATTGGGTTTATCTGTGCTCCGGGATGATCTAGGAATACCCGTCCCTGCTTCGAGGAGCAGCGATTTGTTGGTTTTAGGCACACATGGTGTGGTTCAGTAGTGGTCTTATAGCGGAGGTTGATTAAGGTAAAGTAGATAAGTATCGTAGGGTTTGGACGTATGGGTTGTGTTCTTTCAGATTCGTGTGGCATGGTAGCGTCCGATTTCCCGTGGTTATGGTAATGCACTTGGAATACTTGATATCGGTTTCGCGTGGCTTTTTGATATTTTTAGCAAGACTAAGCGAGGGGTATAATATGGACCAGCATTCGGATAGACTTCACGCAGTGCAACGGAGTATGTTAAATAAGATCCTTGTGTGTAGGATTTGTGTGTTTTGGTCTGCGGTATGTGAGGAATTCTTAGCATTGCGTTGTGGTGTTACCCGTTAATAATGAGAGATGATTTTCTTGTTTGGTGTCATTTTTCATGTTTGGGTACATTTGGGGTGTTGTCTATTGGTGCACGGACTGCACGTGTTATGGCTTTAAGTGGTATTGATATGTCCTGTTACCGGAGCGGTTGTGACGGATGAGAGGAGGTCAGCGAACCTAGAATGGGTGTTATCGAATCTGGTTACGGCATATTTTGGAGGAGATTGATGCTGATCAGCTTAGAAATTTTGTTATATTTTATGTCGAAGGGAGAGAGTTCCATCACTTGTTGATACGACAAATGATTATGGGTTTCTGCGTGTTTCTCTCATCATTGGTAGTATATTAAGGTGTTATAACAGGTCTCTGTTCGATGTCGGGTTTATTACCGCATTTGGGTGGCTTGGGCGTCTGTTGTGATTTGAGCTTATTGTTAGGAGTGTTCGAGATAGGTGATATATCATGTTACTTCGTCTTGAGTTATGACTCTGGTTGGATACAACATGTTCAGACATATACAGTGTGTGGAGGCGTGATTTCTAATCTTGTAGATAAGTTCTGACGTGGAATTTGGGTTCTAAGGCGTAGGGATTAGGTTGGATATAGTGGCATTTGAATGTGTTATGTTATTAGATAGATGCGGGGTAGGGTGCGTGGGGTCACCCCCGGGTATGTGCATGGTAAGGTTATTCGGTGGTTTGATGGCTTTTGGAACAACTCTTGGCACGTTCGAGCACGAACATTTGTTTAAGAGGAGGAGAATGTAACGACCCGGCCGGTCGTTCCGAGAGTTTAGCCTGTTTCCCATATTTCTACTTCATTGCTTGTGTGGTTCATCTTTTTTGTGTGGTGTTGGGTTGGTTGGCTCGGGTTCAGAGTGGTCGTGGTGAGAATTGAGGCACTTAGCCTCTTAAATGAGCTTAATAGTTGGAAAAGTCAATCGGGATTTGACTTATAGGTAAACGACCTCGGAATGTTGATTTTATGGCTCAGATAGCTTCGTTAGGTGATTTGGGACTTAGGAGTGTGATCGGAATATGGTTTTGAGGTCCGGAGTAGAATTAGGCTTGAATTGGCGAAATTGAGTTTTGGCAATTTTTGATCGACAGTGGAATATTATCTATCAGGGTCGGAAGGGAATTGCGGAAGTTGGAACAGGTTCATAGGGTCATTTTGAATGTGTGTGCAAATTTTCAGGTTAATCGGACGTGTTTTGGATGGTTTCGACATCTTTGGCGAAATTTGGAAGTTTCTAAGTTCCTAGGCTTGAATTTCGAGGTGCATTTAGTGTTTTGATGTTGGTTTGGGTGTTCCGAGGGTGCGACTAAGTCCGGGTGACCATTTATGACTTGTTGGTATTTTTGGCTGGGTCCCGAGGGGCTCGGGATAATTTCGGATAGCCATCGGGGGATTTAAAGTTGGAAAAATTGTAGCTGAAGCTGTTGGTGCAATGTTCTGGTGTGGCCGCACCTGCGGAAGGGTGGCCGCAGGTGCGGAGAGGCATGCGCAAGTGTGGAACTCGGTCAGGCTGATGGAGATCGCAGGTGCAAGACTTGGACCGCACATGCGGAGTCGCAGGTACGGAGGATTTATCGCAGGTGCAAAAATGGTCCTTTAAGTGATTTTTGCAGGTGCGCACCTGGGACCGTAGGTGCAGGTCCGCAGGTGCGAGAAATTGGTCGCGGGTGCGGAAATCCCTGGGCAGAACATATAAAAAGGGCCCTTAACGAATTTTGGTCATTTTTTCACCATTTTTATACGGGTTTGAAGCTTTTGAAGAGGGAAATCGAGAGTTCTTTGTGGAGGTAAGACTTTTGGACTTAAAACTCGTTTATGTGTGATGCATGGACTAACTAGTGGTGAAATTTATGGGAAATTAGTACAAAAGTTGGATAATTAGGGCTTGTAATTAGAGACTTTGAAATGGGGATTTGAGGGGTCATTTGAAGTCCGATTTCGATGTTCTTGGTATGTATAGACTCATGAGGGAATGAGGATTTTAGTTTTGTTATTTTTATCTAATTCTGAGATGTGGGCCCGGGGTCGGGTTTGGCCAATTTCGGGAGTTTTGGGTAAATTTGGCAATTTTCGAATGGGCTTCATTCCTTGGCATATTATAATGATATGGATCTGATATTTGGTAGATTTGGAGAGTTTGGAGGCCTAGTATAGAGGCAAAGGCATTGAGGGCTAGGATTTTAGCCGGTTTTGAGGTAAGTAACGTTTCCAAACTTGGTTCTGAGGGTTCGAAACCCCGAACTATATGATATATGATTATAATTGAGGTGACGCACATGCCAAGTGACGGGAGTGCAAGCATGCACCGAGTATTTGTGGCATGTCTCATCCCATGGCATTGTCTAGTAGCTATTACTGATCGATATCCGCACTTCTATTAATGTGGTAATTGTGAACATGTTAGAAATCATGTTAAGTATAAATGCTACGCTTTACGCATAAAATGCTGAGACCCGAGTGGTCATATATTACTGTCTCATTTTGTGATTTATTCGATTCTATATACTCAGTCCTGTTATAGCATATCATTTCATACCTCAGTCTCAGCATTGTTAATTATATGCATATTTATCATTGTTCGGGCTGATTTATGCATATGTGATCCATGTGAGCGAGACTGGAGAGTAATGACTGAGCGAGGCCGAGAGCCTGTTATTGAGACAGTTATGAGATCGGACTGCACATTGCAGTGATACTCTGATCATGCCTTTGTTGGCTTGATGTAGCGCTTGGGCCAATAGGAGCCCCTCCGGAGTCTTTACACCTCCAGTGAGCGCATTGATATTTGAGGGATGGATCTTCCCTGAGCATGGATCTTGTCCGAAGTTGATGTTATGTGAGGGATGGATCGTCCCTGGACATGGATCTTGTCCGAGTGTTGTATTCCGGAGATGGATCCTCTCCGTGGGGATGGATTTGCCTTTCCCTCAGTACCGAGTGACTACGGTCATCGATGATTACGTACATTCCGGGATGGACTTTCCCTGGGCCTGAGAGCCATATACGGTACTGAGTGGACTGCTGTGTGAGGGTTATGAGCACTATGTGCATTTCCACACTGGTTTCATATATTTATATAATGGCATGTAGAGTATTCAGGCATACTTGGCATATTTTGTATATTTTCTGATAAACTGTTAGCATGTCTAATTTCTGTACGCTGTTTATTGTAATTCCCGAGGTTTAGTCCATCACTACCTCTCAGCCCATAGTTTGGGTTCGTTACTTCTGAGTTGGTGTACTCACGTTACCCCATGCACCTTGTGTGCAGATCTAGGTACACCGGGACCCGGTAGTGGATACTGAGCAGCTGTCAGAGTTTCTTCGAAGTCATCGAGGTAGCAGCTGGCGATCGCGACCTCGTCTTCTCCTTCTTTATCCTCCTGTTGCACTTTTATTTTTACGAACTATGTTGTCTATTTCCGCATTTCCTTTTTTTTCATTATGATGTTATAGTAGCTCGTGACTGAGTGACACTAGATCCGGGGTTGGTTTTGGAATTGTTATTTAAATGTTGTCTTAAACTTTCAAATGGATTATTATCAGTATTTGCTTTTAAAATCTATAATTTTCTGGAAAGTAAATTTAGATTCAACGAAATGTGTGGCTTTCTTGATTCCACGACAGGCGCCATCATGACTAAGGATTTGGGGTCGTGACAAGTTCCTGGCACACACTTGGGTAGACTATTCTTTTGGGAATGTAATTATTTAAACTTGTTTTCTGTAGATTATTGTAATCTAAATTGCCTTCATCATTGCCATTTTTCAAATGCTTAGTAATTTAAATTAAGATTATCATTGGAAAGGTTTTTAATAAAATAAATGGGACTCACTAGATGAATATTGTTGACTTGCCTAACTTCGGTGTTGGGCGCCATCGCGACCTAGAATAGAATTTGGATAGTGACACATTAGGACCTATTCCACACACCAAGATTTTCTTAGCACGAAAATTTTTCTCAACAACTTTCCTATCGGCATTGAACTCCTTCCTCGTCTTAGGAACTGTCACAGCTGGATCTCCGACCTTCTTTGTAGGGACAAAAGCACCATCACATATGACATCCCACAGCTCGGAGTCTTCAGCCATGATAAAGTCATGCATCATTGTCTTCCACCACCCATAATATTGGCCATTGAACCTGGGTGGCCTGTAAGTGGACTGACCTTCTTCGAAATTTGGTGGAGAAGCCATGAGGATCATTTCTAGGTGTTAACCTAATAGAAAGAACTTGCTCTAATACCAATTGATAGAATATATGAGTCCATCAAACTACATAGAGACCAGGTCCTATATTAGTTTTCACA
Organism: Nicotiana knightiana; assembly: GCA_005239525.1. Classification (NCBI taxonomy): domain Eukaryota; kingdom Viridiplantae; phylum Streptophyta; class Magnoliopsida; order Solanales; family Solanaceae; genus Nicotiana; species Nicotiana knightiana. The sequence goes on along the minus strand of ML415483.1, from coordinate 12,278 downwards.
GATTATGCTAGCACAACAGTAAGTAAATGGCACAGGGAACTTTAACGTGGAAAAATCCATGCTCAATGGGATCAAAAAACCAGGACCTATACTGTTAGGGTTTCAACTTCGCTATGAGAAATCTTTTAGATTACAACCTATGCAATCTAGAAATTAAACTCTAAATCCTATACTAACTTGTAATACACCTATTACAAGCCACTTTCCAATACTTGTATTATAAAGACTTCAACACATGACTAACTCTAGTAACGACTCACACACTAAAGTTTATGGTTTACAAAGGTTTCCTAATTAATTCTTCTAGATAAGCAAAGTAGGAATTACAATGAAGAACAATTACAAAGTTACAACTCAACTAAGGACATACAAAAACTTGTTGTAGGAACTGGTCTGTAGCAGAGTTGTACTTTATTCTTGACGCACTTGAGAATGGAATGCTCGATTATCAGATGCTTTGAGTGCTTGAATGAATTCTCAAGTGTTCAAGTGATATTTTTTTTTGTAGGGTTAATGTTAATACAACTTGGATGACATCATTTGAATGATGTAATCACTTAGTTGGTACAAGGTCCTTCTAATGAAACTGATTGTTGCACCGTGTTGTACTGTTTGTGTGTGCAGTACAAGCAGTCACTTTCCAGCTGTGGAGAATTGACTTCGTACTGTTGTCAGGGGAACCCAGGAGGATCAGTTCCCTATGTTGATTCTTTATCTTCTGAAGTCATAGCAATTCTTGTTAGCTTGAGTCAGATGTTTGAGTTGTGTACCAAGTGTGTATCAGGTTCCTTATCTGGTTCTTGACAATAAGTTTGTTAGATCATCAAAAAATAAATCTAAGGTACTATAAACCAATCATATATTAAAGCAAAAAAGTTTGCAATGTGGCTAAACCAAGTGGCAAGCTAATATAAAGTCACTTGGCAATTTAGGACAATATTTGTTATAGTATTTAATTTTATTTGAAAGATAGGATATTTCTTTAATTTAAATAGAAAGATAGTAAATAAGATTCTTTTGAATCTGAATGGAAAGAAAGTTAAATTTGAATTGATTGATTAATTAATTAATTAGGAAAGCTAATCAACACATAAATATTCCAATTCAAAAGAGAGGCTCAACGAGTGAGGCGAATTATTCTAAATGATGAGAGAGTTTGAAATTTGAGTCCACAACAAAAATAATAGGAAAAATAAAAAGGTGTTTGTTACTATAAATAAGACTAAAAAATCTAGGTTCGAACCCATATTCATAATTACTGAGTTGTTTGATCAAAACTTAACTTTCAGAACTACCTTAGGTGATCAATAATGTTCACTTCTCTGTGTGCCATACGACGTTAATTAATAGATTTAAGTATAACAAATATGAAATTAATATTTATATTATATTATAACAGAAGAGAGAAAATATAAATTGAGGCATGAACTTGTATGGTGATTAATAAAGAAAAATTTGCTTTGGTGATAGGTCACTTTCTTCACCAATTAGTAAACTTAATGTTCAAGTGACTCTATATATTTTTTATATATTATACATATTAAAGGAATAATTTGCATTGTGGCTAAGTTAAGTGGGAAATGGCACGCTACTATAAAGTTATTTGACAATTTAGGATAATATTTATAACAATATTTAATTTGATTTAAAATTAAAAGATAATGTTTTTAATTTAAATGGAAAGATGGTAAATAAGGTTATTTTGAATCTGAATGGAAAGAAAGAATAATAGTGTTATAATGATATAACCAACTAGCTATTTTAATTAATAAGGTTTTGACCACACAAAAAAATTGAACTGAAAGATTAGGAAAAAACCTATTTTAACTCATTATAAAGATAAATATGGAGTTATTATTAATACATACTACGAGTTCCACTATTCCTAAAATATAAAATGAAGATAATAAATAAATGACACACAAAAATATTATTGATAAATTTAAATATTAATTTGAGCAATAGAATAAAAAATAGTGAATATAATGAGAGTTGTGGACAATAATATGGACAACTCTAAGTTATGGGTAATGCAATAAATATGTAATTAATAATTTCGGGAGCGGAAGTATACATAATGATAAGACTTATTTGATCTTTGACAAGAGAAAGTTTTTAAAATAAAAATGAGCTAAGTCATACTATATAAATAAGATACACGTATTTAAAATTGTTATAATAGATAAAACTAAAATAAATAAACAATTGAAATAATTCTGAGAAACAAATTAAAAAAATTTAAATATAATTTAAATTCTTATATAGTTAATTAAAATGGAAATTTAAAGTCAAACTTCCATATAAATGAAATAATTATATAATTTTTTATAGTAGAGGGAATAATATAGGAAGAGGGAGGTATAAAGATAGTGTGGGTAAATTGATACTTTTAACTAATTTAAAAATAAATCTATTATCTCTTGCTCAATTAGCATTTCAGTTTTGAGAATCAAGATGTGTGATGTATGTAGTTTGGAATACTTTTAAAATGATTCTCGGAAAGAGAATGGTCACATAAATGCAGTTCCGCCAATTTTTAAGCAACTCCAATAATGTTAGAAGGGAGTTAATCAATCATTATTTTATACAAGAATAAAGGAACTGATGACATACATTTCTGTGAGGATAATAATTTAAACTATGAATCGATTCAGACATCGGCTAAATGAATGTCGATTGTGTTGCCTTACGGTAAAATTAGTTATTCAATATCTTATAATTTATTTTATATCTCAATTGTTTGGAAGTCATACCTACATTTTTTTTGTCTTTTTATTTTTCTATTACTGCTGACAGTTGCTATGCTAAAATAGATAAGAAGGGAGGATAGATTCTTCTCTAATGGGAAGGGAGGATAGATTCTTCTCTAATGGCTCAGGTATGGACTATAACTTTTTAGCCCGTTGTTGATATTTACGTTCTCTCAAATTTTATGAGCCGATTGATCGAGCAACTGATGGGGTCGATATATATTGTGTCAATTAGAATAAATTTTTTTTGGATATGGTAAATATATAGAGGAATATAATTGTATTATTTGGGATTGATATTTACATAAAAGTGAATTACAAAAAACATAAGATAACATTCATTTAATTATGAATTACATGTAAGAACTCTAACTTATTTTAGTAAATGTGCACGGTAGAAGAAAAATAGTTATAGTAGGTTAACATTTATTTAATTATAATACATTAATAATAACTATATCCCAAATGTATCATTTAAATTATTAAAAATAAAGTGACTTTAATTGTGTGGTTAAAATTGAGGTGACATTAAAATTATTGAGCAAATTACGATCCAAATGTTTATAAGTTGGTAAATCCCAAAAGATAGAATATATTTGTTGTTAATAAGTTATCATGTATATATATATATTAATTTGTCATTGTGTAATTTTATGTTGGTAGAAGTTGATGTTGATGTGAGAAGTTATTATGTTGAAATAATAATATAATATATTTTTATAATTTAAATTAAGATATTATTAAATGTATTTTTATTAGTTATTACTTTATATAGTATGACTTCACTCAGTTTCAATATATGAGATAGTTTGACTTGGCACGGAGTTTAAGAACGAAAAAGAAGACTTTTGAAACTTATGGTACTAAAAGTTTTGTAGCGCCATGATATTTGTAAGAGTGTAAGAACTTTTCATTATAGGTAAAATGAGTAAAATAAAAAATTAAAATTAAATTATTTTCAAATATAAAAATGTGTCAATTCTTTTGGAACAAATTAATAAGAAAAATATTTTATGTAAATTGAAAGGGAAGGAGTATTTATTTTTGAATCATATTTTCTTTTGTATCACTAACTATATATAGGGGTTATAATATTTAAGTTTATGTCAATAGTTATTCATATAATTTGTTCTTCTTTTTTTTTTTTATAGAATTTAGATGGATCATAATATTATTCGCACATCATGCGGGTACTAACACAAGTATAGTTTTACAATCTTTATCTCGATGATTCCACGCCAAAATCCTCTTAAACTCATAGCTCAAAATTTGAAAAATCGAAATTAAAATCCAAAATTCACATAACCTTATCCTTTTATATATTGCAATTACAGTGCCTTTGCCGCGATTCTAGGCACATATTGAATCCAGCTTTGCTGTAGTTACGAGTACCCATATGACATCATGATAACAAAGAGTTTACGACTAAGTCCCAAATCACGATACATACCTATTGGAATCGTCAAAACACTTATCCTGGTCCGTTTGCTCAAAACATTGATCGAAATCAACTCAAATGAATTTTAAAGGTAAAATTTCATTTTTTTTTTTATTTTTCACATAAAATTTTCCGGAAAAAAATACGAATTGTGCACGCAAATCGAAAAAGGCTAAATAGAGGTATTTGATGCCTTAGAATACATAAATGAAGGTTAAAATTAAAAATAACCTATCAGATCATCACATTGGGATTGAGGCCGTTGTCGACTTATCGTCGCCATAGTTGATTATATGTTTCCCTCCTCTTCCTATCGTAACATGCATGCAACACGTTTGTCCTTTTTCTAGAAAATTTATAAATGATTCAGAATTTGAAAAGCAGTGGACACCTCTTAATATGTACACATAATTTTTAGGCGAAATACATAAAAGGTCAATTTAAGTTATCCTTATGATCACACAAACATTTCAATTGAGCCCATTTTCAGTTGGACACTTCAAGCCTTCAATAGTAGGTCACCTAAAAACCCAATTTTATCAGCCCACCTCGCGTGAAATACACTCTCGGATTCATATCAAATGAACAAATGAGAAAGTGCCATGTGTAATTTTAATTAAAAACTTTGCCACCTATTATAAAACAAAATAATAATAAGAACAAGAAGAAGAAGAATAATTATGAAAAATGCTCCTTTAATCATCGTCGGCCCCTTCCCCTCGTCTCCAGTTTTCTCCAGCAACTATTTCCTCTTTTTCTCCTTAATCGCCATTTTCAATTCCATACCTCCTTTGATTTTCTTTTTTCCAGGTTCCTTCCCCCTTATTTTCATTTCAGATTTCCTCCCCATCCTCCAATTTAAATCCCCAACCCTCAACTGTGTTAACCAACCCATTGTGTTTCAAGCACCACCACCATTTTTGCCACCTCGGAAGTGATGTGAGATTGTTTGGGAGCCATTGAAGGTGATTAGGAGTGACAAACGGGCGGGGCGGGGCGGATATGGTTCGGGTCGAAAACAAGTAATGCAAAAGCCGATAAATTATCCGAACTGAATCATATTTAATACGGATAAAAAACGGATTAATCGGCGAATAATATGGTATGACTTCTTACATTGTCATATATATATAGAGAGAGAGAGTGTGCATGTGTGTGTGTAAAATTAGATTAGAACAACAGTAGGAACAGGACAGATGTCCAGCACCAAAGCCATGCTTTGTTCACCTAATCCTGAAGGAGACAGCAATCACACCTAAACAGAACAAAAGGAATAACTAGGGGAATAAACAAAGAATTAAACTGTTAATATCATACCATTTAACTTCCACAACAGCACTTATGTTTTTCAGAAAATATTTCAGAAAGTTCCCTAAATAGATAGTAACTAGAGTCACCTTGTTTCAGTTCATCCTCTATGTTTAAGAGGACATAAACGTAAGTAACATGCCTCTGCTGTAATACATAATTAGGCGCTACACTTCTCATTGGGTAATTCCTAGTTCAGCGCGACCCACTTATCTTCACCAATAGGAAGCACAACAGTACCCTAGGGGAAGACCTCATTTGGAATGGATTTGTACAGTCTGACCCTGTTATAACCAGGTAATTTTGGTTTCTGCACGTGCAATTTCAAACAGACTTCTCGTTGGATCAATTAAGGTAATTCAAGCTCACTTGGTGTTGGGCAACTGTGCAAGGGGGAGCTTAGCAGCAACTACCATGTTGCTGAGAGCAGACTTAACTTCAGTACGCTTGGACATCTTAAGGCCATCATCGGGGTTGACTCAGAAGATGTTGGCATCAAGTATTGCAAGCATTTTGCTGATTCTGTCAGCAATTTATACTGTTGATTCAATCTTTGGCGAATGGATGCGTATAATCCAGCACCGTGCTTCACTCCCCTGCGGACCACAGAAAGAAGCTTCTCATGTCATTGAAGTTTGAATAGCACATGTGAGTGTGAATCTGTTACAAAAAATGGCAAAGATGACTAGAAACACATAAAAGAAGAAAACCTACTTTTTTTTAATCGAGAAATCCCAGATGTCAGCTAATGCACGGTTTGAAACTCGGTGGAAAATGACCCGCCCCTCTACATATCTTCACTCAAATACCAAAGTTTTGTTTGCAGTAAGGTTTGAACACGTGACGTGTGACTAACATCATGGATTGCGCTCTTACTACTAAACCAAAGCCAGTGGACAAAGAAGAAAAATACTACCTTAAAGGCTTAAATGAAGAACTTCCCCAAGAACACCAAAACATCTCCTGATTCTATCCAGCTCTTAGAATTACTGGACAACTACTGGAAAGAAAGAACAAGTTTCACATACATGAAGGTGCTTATAATCTTTTGGTCCCCTTCTTGCAATACTGTTCGGAGGAATGAACTATATGTGACAACGTTCAGAGGAATGCCTTTTTGTTTCATCTCTTCAAAAAGTCTAATAGCAGCATCTAACATCCTATCTTTGCATAGGGCGTCTACAACAATGCTATAGATGTATGCATTGGGCTTAGTGCTTTCTTGTTCCATTACCCTAAGCAAATCGAAAGTTTTTTGAGTATGACCATTTTTGCTAAGCCCATTCATGACAATTGAATACATGAACTCATTAGGCTCACAAATATTTTCTCTCACCAACTTTTTGAACAAAATAACTGCATCTTTGATCTTATTTTCCGCAAAAAGTCCCCTTAGTAAGGTGGTAAAGGTGACAACATCAAATGGAATGCTAGTCTTCAAGTAAATGGCTAACACGGAAAATCCGCAGTCAGAACAATACATTAAGCAATAATTGTTAATCGCTATATTCAAGATGGAATCACTTATTGGGATGCCTAGTTTCAGCATTTCTAGGAAAAAGGAAAGAACAGCAGAGTAATGCTTCATATTTATTATAGTCTTTAATAATTTGGAGAAGTCAAAAACCGAAAGGAAGAGGCTGCGTTCTTACCATTCGACGGAAAAGACTCACGACATCATCTAAGCACTTGACGTTATCAAATTTATCCTTTGCGGGAGAAATAGATGCGTTGCTCTGAGAAGAAGAATAATCTCTGATTGTTATTGCCGCACATGGACGTGAAATAGCAAAGCATGAGATACCTTTGCAAAGGTAACGCAGCAGAGAAATTCTCGTCATCTTCAATGGCGAAAACAATTCTCCAGTGAAATGTGCCCTAATTTTGGGATACTCAAATTTTGCGGTGAAAGCTAGTCAAAAATTCAAAATTTTGACCGGTTTCAAGTATCATTTATATTTTCAGAGGCGATTGAAGGGATTTTTTAAGCTCGCGTTGAGGCGATTTTTGAATGGATTTTGAGAGGAGTGATTCAGTAAGGGATCTTCACCCAAATTTGGTTAAATTGCATGATTGTGTGTTAATTTTTTATCATTTAATTTGGAATTTGGGAATTTGAGGTGAAAATTGGGAAAAAATGGAAGAGAATTGGCTAGTTGATTTTGGGATTTGAATGGGCAATTGATGTCGTATTTTGATGAATTTGATATAGGTATACTCATGAGTGAATGGACTTTCTAGTTTTGTAATTTTTATCGGATTCCGAGACGCGGGCCCGGGCCCGGGTTTGAGCCAAATTCGGGATTTTTGCATGTATTTGATTCATCCAGGTGCAACCAAAATGTACCAAGATTTGAGACAGCATTATTGGTGGAGAAGAATGTAGAAGGACATTTTTGCGTATGTGGCTCGGTGCATAAATTGTAAGCAGATAAAGTATGAGCATCAGAGACTTGGTGATTTTCTTCAGCAGATATAGATTCATGAGTGGAAGTGGGAGCGTATCACTATGGACTTCGTTGTTGGGCTCACACAGACTCAAAGGAAATTTGACGCAGTTTGGGTTATTGTAGATAGGCTGACTAAATCAGCACATTTCGTTCCTGTGGTAAGTACTTATACTTCAGAGCGGTTGGCTGAGTTATATATTCGGGAGATAGTTCGCCTTCATGGTGTGCCTATGTCTATCATTTCTGATCGGGGTACACTGTTTACTTCACACTTTTGGAGGGCAGTTCAATGAGAGTTGGGTACCCGAGTGGAGTTGAGTACAGCATTTCACCCTCAGACTTGCGGGCAGTCCGAGCGTACCATTCAGATATTGGAGGATATGCTCCGCGCTTTTGTTATTGACTTTGGAGGGTCGTGGGATCAGTACTTTCTGTTAGCATAGTTTGCATATAATAATAGTTATCAGTCGAGCATTCAGATAACTCCTTATGAGGCGTTATATGGTACACGGTGCAGATCGCCAGTTGGATGGTTTGAGCCGGGAGAGGCTCGATTTTTGGGTACAGACTTAGTTCAGGAGGCCTTAGATAAGGTCAAGATTATTCAAGAGAGACTCTATACAGCTCAGTCTAGGCAAAAGAGTTATGCTGATCGTAAGGTTCGTGATGTGGCATTCATGGTTAGAGAGAGAGTATTTCTTCGTGTGTCGCCCATGAAGGGTGTTATTTACTTGAAGAAGGGCATTCCATTTAATGTCGTCACCTTTAGCACCATACTAAGGGGACTCTTTGCGGAAAATAAGATAAAAGATGCAGTTAACTTGTTCAAAAAGTTGGTGAGAGAGAATATTTGTGAGCCTGATGAATTCATGTATCCGATTGTCATGAATGGGCTTAGCAAAAGGGGTCATACTCAAAAAACTTCTGATTTGCTACGGGTAATGGAAAAAGGAATCACTAAGCCCAATGCATGCATCAATAACATTGTTATAGATGCCCTTTGCAAAGATAGAATGCTAGATGCTGCAATTAGCCTTTTCGAAAAGATGAAATAAAAAGGCATTCCTCCAGATGTTATCACATATAATTCATTGATTGATGGTCTCTGTAAGTTTGGCCAGTGGGAAAAGGTTATGACTTTGCTCTCTGAAATGGTAAATTCGAATATTTATCCAAATGTGCGCACCTTGACCATAGTGACGGATGGACTATGCATAGAGGGGAAAGTCGAAGATGCCGAGAAGGTAATGAGACACATGATTGGAAAAGGTGTAGAGCCAAATGTAGTCACCTATAATGTGATAATCGACGGATATTGCTTGCGTGGTCAAATAGATAGAGCAAGGAGACTTTTTGATTCGATGATAGATAAGAACATTAAGCCTGACATTGTTAGCTATAGCACATTAATAAATGGATATTGTAAGAACAATAAATTGGATGAGGCCATGGATTTGTTTCATGAAATTTCTCGAAATGGATTGAGATCCGACATTTTCACCTACAGTATCATTTTGAAAGGTCTATTTGATGTTGGAAGAATTGACTTTGCGCAATTTTTTTTGGTTGAGATGCAATCTACAGGGCTCAAACCTAATTTTTGCACTAATCTCATTTTGCTCTGTGGTTATTTTCAGAATGGACTTGTCGGGTAAGCTATGTCGCTATTTCATAAGTTGGAAATACAGAGAGAAGATACTGATATTGAATTTTACAATGTTGTAATTAACGGATTGTGCAAAAATGGTCAGCTCGACAAAGCTCGTGCTATTTTTGAGAAGCTTTCCTTAATTGGATTGTTTCCCGATGTGATAGCATACAATACAATTATAAATGGATTTTGTCTAGAAGGATTGTTAGATGAAGCTATAAATATGCTAAGAAAAATAGAGGAGAATCGTTGTTTGTCTGACAACGCCACTTACAATATTATTGTGCGAGGATTTCTCAAATTCGGCAAAACTAGTGAAATGACAACTTTTTTGAAGGAAATGGCTGGAAGGGACTTCTCATTCGATGCAAGTACAGTAGAGTTACTAATAGATGTTATAGCGAAGGATCCTTCTTTGCTTAACATTATACCACAGTTTCACTTGGAAAATAAGAAGTGATATGGGTTTCAGTTGATTTATTCAGCAATACTTATCACTATGATGCATTTTTCTCTTATCTCTGGAAAAGAAATCACATCTAATGGAATTGCAGAAGCTGAAAGAATGGAAATTAGAACATTGCTTGACCTTTCCAAGCTAGCTTATTGAGGAGGTACATCAGTTTTAATATTTGATTGTTGTGCCACTCTACTTTCTTTTGAAAATCATATTTTACTGCAATCTTAATATGAGAAATGATGCAAGTTTCTTTATGTGTACACATTATTAGTCTAGGAATAGCATACAGGACTGCAGAGGAAGCAGAAGCTGTTGTTGCACAGCTTTCATTAATGACACTGCTAACAGTTGCTTTTCAAAAGGTAAAACCCGTTGTTAACTAAGTTCTCCAATTGGATCTTTTGAAATGTATCTATTATCGGATGCCTTCATTCATACGAACGGTTACCTTGTTAACCATTTTTATTATCTATTTGCCCTGTGCATTTCTTGATTTGAAGAATTGTCTGTTATGTAAGGGATATTCGTAGCTTGAATTGGGTGGATGGCCTGTTAACAAAAAGATAACCAGTAGCTTCTGGAGGAATTTGTTTTTTATTCTAATATTTATTAGTAACTGGAGGGGTTTGTGACAGTTTGCAAGAGCTTTCTGCTGCTATTACTGTTTTTTTGTATTTTATGTTCTATCTATGATACTTCCAGAAACCAGGACAATATATCTTGTGAATGGCAAACTGAATTAGTTCCAAATATTTTAAGTTTCAGAAAAAAACAAGAAGCATTTATTTCTCTTTCCCATATTCATCCTTATTAGTGTATCGTTAATTCATCCTTAAGGGGGATGTGCAAAAACCTTAAATGACAGTTAAAATGAATCGAATCTGTAGTTTTTCCAGTTTTCATTTTGCAATTTGGCACGGAAATTGACAGTCGACGATGTCATTCTTGCACCACTCTTATTGATTTTATACTCTCAGTAAGTGACATTTTTTTTGGTTCTCTTTGTTCGTTTTGGCCCAGAGTGATACCAGCAGTTATAAGAATATCTTGCAATAACTGGCACAACATGAAGAACTTTGTTTGTCTGAATCTAACATTCTTCTCAAGTTGTAGAAATTGAAGGAGAAGTCTTCTTCTGCCTTCTTTACTCTTGATCCAAATTGATGTTAAAGTAACTTTTCAGGCTAATAATTGTTTTTTGTCTTGAGATTAACATGAATGGAATGTTAGTGCATCTGGAAGCCATAAATTGACAATTCTTACAATTTCAGGCAAGTTCTTTATTACCACTGATCATTCAACTATTTCCTCGGACTTGGAAGGTGAAATTTTCAACTTCTTCTGAGATCAAGCAAAGGTGAAAAGCTTAAGATGTTCATCTAAGCATCCTTCATTTAGACTTTGATAAAAAATACACTCGAAATCTTTTTGAGATTTTGGTGTCATTACCTTTGCCTTTTCTGCTTCTTCATCTAAGCATCCTTCATTTAGAAGATTTTTTTTTTCTGTTGTAGAACATTGCTTCAAACACCAAGCACTTCAATATTTGGTGGACACTAGTATTGCTTTATCAATTGTTGCACCTTGTTTTGTTTCATACACTCTGTAGTGTCTTTTTGTGTCTAAAAAGGTTTTACTAATACTCTTGTGTCTTCCAAGTAAACGAGTTTTAAGTACATTGGGAAAAATGAGATTTCCGCTTTTTTCTTTACAGCTTAATCCAAAAGGTTGCGTTTTGCCTAGTTCTTTTCAGTAAAAAAGTAAATTTTTATCCCACGTAGTGTTTGAAGTACCTTCTTCAACTCTATTTATTATTAGTAATTTATTTTTGGCAGTTCATCTGCAACTTTATCCTCTATGCTATTTAATTCTGCTTCTTTTTTGAATGTCTAAATTAGATTGCTTACAGAAGTTTCTAACTATAGTCCAAGAGGAAGCAGCAGATGTTTGCGAAACGAAAGAACCTTAGTGTACCTGTGTTACCATAGTAAAAGGATGAGCTCATATAAGACTGCTGAGGAAGCAGAAGAGGCTGTTGCACACCTAGCACTAATGACACTGGTAACAGTTGCCTTTCAAAAGACAATTTTTTATATGCTATTATAGAGCAGATTTAACTTTTCAGGTTATTCTTGCTACACTTGTACCGGAGACATTCATTTCATAATGTGCTTGCGTACAATTTTGGATTAGCAGTCCAATAGACAATGATCATCCGTAG
>ML415482.1:0-26053 GCA_005239525.1 Nicotiana knightiana | reverse complement strand
GTCTATGGTTCAGAAGCCTTAATACCTGTGGAAATCGGCGAGCCAAGCATAAGGTTCATGAAAACTACGGGAGAAGAAAACGACGATGAATTAAGGACTAATCTGGACCTGCTCGAACCACGATGGGAAGCAACATGAATACTGATGGAAGCCCAAAAACAAATATTGGAGCGCTACTATAACCGCAAATCCCATCTTTGGTACTTCAAGATTGGGGACTTCGTCCTCAAAAAAGTCTTTCAATCAACGAAGGAAGCAGGCGTAGGAAAGCTAAATCCAAACTGGGAAGGACCCTATAAAGTCCGAGGCATAACTGGGAAGGGCGCCTATGAGTTGGAAGTTATGGACGGCAAAGTTCTACCAACAAGCTGGAATGCCATCCACCTGAAGAAGTATTACTTCTAAGGAAAAGAAGTACCCTTGGTTAGGTATCACACGTTTGATTTTATTTTGAACATTTAAAAATTTTACTAACTTTTTTAGATGATAGGCATAAAGCTAACCCATCACCAGATGATGATATTAGACCTACAAAGACGTGAGGAAATAACACAATTCCTGGTCTAGGGTTACACTTTCTGATGGACGTTTTAAATGGTTAACCAATCATCATCTAAAAAAATATATACCTTCGAGTATGGACTGTTTTTCCTTTTCAGGAAAAGAACCACAAGGAAGGAATAATCAAGTGCTCGAGATCTCATTCTTCAAAGCTCAAACACTTGGGGGACTATATAGTATGGAAGGCTAAGACAAAGAAAAGAAGACTATCAGAAAGTCAAAGGCTCGAGCCTAAAGACCCATATACCCAATAAGACAAGTAATACGAGCAGAATCGAAAGAAATCAAAAGAGTCATCCAAATACAAATCCTAATGCAAAAATGCAAAAAACCTCCGAACATGTTTAGGTTGAAAGGCAAAATATTAGTCACGAGGAAGAAATGTACATCTTTATACTTATTCAAAACTGTTGTAACAAAAGTCATCATCAGTGTACTCATTCAAAAACTATTATGATTAAAAAAAATTATGAAATCTTTGTACTCATATAGAAAAATGTTATCAAATAAAACAATTATGGATGAAAGATCAAAATTCTTGTATTTGTTCAGAAAATTGTTATCAAATAAAACAGTTATGGATAAGAAAACATTTCCCTCGTGCTTATTAGAAAACGGTTTCCAACAAAAACAGTTGCGGGTAAAAATCCCAATTCTTATAATAACTGTTACTAATGAAAAACAGTTGCTCCCTTGTATTTACTCGAAAAAACTGTTACCTATGAAAAACAGTTACGAAATACAAGTGTATATCAAATCTGTTAAATAAAAACTGTTGCAACATGAGTTTTAAACGATAATCGTAAACACATGTAAAATGTTGNAGTTGCAACATGAGTCTTAGACGATAATCGTAAACACATGTAAAATGTCGTGGAAGTTCAAACAAAAAACTTCCCTTAGAAGCATTTCTAAACATGTGAAAAATTCCTATCACTCTATTGCATTACTATGAAGTTGAGACGTCTTCTTCATTAAGCATCAATCAAAAAGGGCCCTATCTTATAAATAAAGCCTATCATAAACAAAAGCTTATATTTTGTACAAACACCGTGCCTACTATAAAAAGTTTTGAGTGATTTTAGCATTTTATTGCGAAAGTTTAGAGGTAAAACTAAAAACCTCAAAAAGCAAGACATGCAAAAGTATTAAGAGCAAAACAGAAGCTCGAAACAAAAAAGTCATAAATTGCATTCATATAAAAAAGAGCGGCTAAGTAAGAACTAAGTACTAACTAGTACTTAGCCGCATATAATAATTACATTTTTGTGCCTCTAAGTTGTCAATTGGGGACTTCAAAGATCCAAATTTACCCCTGATGGAGCTGGGGGTAACCACCAATCCAATAAATAAAACAACAAGGAGAACCAATACTTTAATCTTCTTGTGGAGGAGGGATGGCTTCTTCATTAACAGGAGGAACAGGAGCAACTTGAGGCGAAGAGGCAGGAGCGCCAGAAGTTTAACCATCAGATGGAGAAAGATTAAGACCTTGTTGAGTCTTATCCATAGCCTCCTTGGTTTTAGCTATTGCAGCGCTGAGGTCAAAACCTTCTTGACTCATCTCTGTCAATTTATCAAGGCGAGAATTCATATACACCCAACTTACATCAACAACAGCCGCTTCTACAAGATCGTTATAATCTTTTGCCCAAATTTGAAGCTCGACTTTTAACCCATCCTTCTCCGCTTCAGCAGCTTCATGGACATCACTCAGAGGTACGATCGACTCCTCCAAAATTTGGACTCTATTTAATGCATTACGCAGTTCTTCTTGGGTCTGGGAGAGTGATTGTACGAGCTCGCCAGAATATACCTCCTTCTGCCCTATCAAATCCTTCAAGTTCCTGATCTCCTCCGAGGCTTGAGACAATTGTTCAGCAAATGAAGATTCTAGAATGCTCTTATGCTTATCAGCCTGGTTTGAAGAAGCCTTCTCCACCGCCAGTTCCGTTGCCGTAATCCTCAGTTGTCTTTTCAAGGTATTCCTATCCTCCTCTAAGGCGTCCATATAATTTCTCAAGCTATCATACTGTGCCCTTAGATTACCAAGATCAGCCTGCAATTCTCTTGTTTCTTGATCTGAATTCGAGATCCTCTTCATAAGCTCCATACCAATAAGGTTGATCTACAAGAAGCAAACAAATTAGATATGATAAATTATTTAGACATGGTAAAATTCACATGTGGAAATAGAATTGCACTGTACCTTCAAAGAGGTATGCACCACTTCATTGGCCCAAGTAAGGGCTGTATGGCTAGCTAGCTTGGTTTTCTCCATGGGATCTATCAAAGGTTTGAGCCATACCTTGGGCTCACCCGTCTTCTTGAAAAGACTTCCCTCAGCTGGAACCTCCATCATCACCCTCCGCATCTCCATGCTGGAAGACCCTACTTCCCTAATGGAAGGCATGTAAGTAGGCATAGATAGGACAACATCAGGCACTGAGGGTTGGGGAACTGAAGAAGTCACGGGCAAAACAGCAGGCACGGAAGATTGAAGAATTGAGGAAACCGCAGGTAAAGATATGGCAGAAACCGTAATAGCTAAAGAAGTAAAGGAAACACGAGGAACTGATGAAACATCTTCTCTTAAAGAGTCATGAAAAACAGTTGCTAAAGGAACATCATCAGGAGAAAGATCAAAACCTTCATGGAACAAGTACTCAATAGAATCATGAACATGGGACTGTGAAACGTTTTTAGAGGTTAAGGGTCTAAGTGCAGACACGGAAGGAAAAGTCATGGGTGTAGACTCGTCGTCCAAAACCACCCGCCTTCTCCGTGACCTGTGCACCAAAGCACCCTCATTTTCTTCTTCTTCTTCTTCTTCTTCTTCTTCTTCTTCTTATTGTTCTTCAGAACGGGACTCACCCACTTTCCTCTTCGAGGAAGATGAACTAACAATAATCTCTTAGGCCTGGGCCAGAGACATCTTTGGAACAGACAAAGAAGACACCCCACGGGCAGAAAACCCTATCAAAAAGGGGAAGATTAAGCGAGAATAAAAGAAGGATCTAGCAAGAAAAGAAGTAAAAAACTTCACTTACCGTGGGTCTTTACATGCCAACCGTACTTTCCAGCGAAGTACTTCCAAGACCTTTCTTCTAATGGAGCGACAGACAATAACTTTTCTACCCAGTCACGGATACCAGAGACATTCTCAACAATACCCATGATTGCTGGAAGAAGAAGAAATAGATACGGTGTTAATAAAACATCTCAAAGAAAAACAAATGCGAACCAAAAATGTACTTACGTGCACGATTCCACTTCTCAGGGAAGGGAAGATTCTCTTCACCCTCTAAACCAGCCGTGCGAATAGTGACATACCGGAGGTACCAACCTCTGTCCTTGTCATCATCAGGGGTTACCAACACTCTCTTAGTTAGAGCTGCCAGAGTAAAACCCCTTGACGAAACAGGACATGAGAGTAAAGATGAATAAGATGGTTGAAAGTAAAAGGAACTAAGGCTAAGGAAGCTAAACTCCTAAGAAACGCGGCCACTCATCACACAAGCGGACCACTCAAGAAGATGATTGTCTTTACCTCTAGATGAAGAACGAGGAGACTTAGCCCTAGGAGAAACTAAAGACCTAGAGGAAGGATGAGAAATTATATGAGAGGAAGAAGAACCTCTGGAAGGAGTTGATCCTAAACTCCTTAATCTACCGCCCCTCCGACTCCTAGTCGGGGCAGAAGAAAGTGTTAAGTTTTCCACATCTATTATTCTTTTAGGATGATTTGATGAACACATGTTTACAAAGGCATTGGAAAATTCTTTACAAATAAAGGAGACAAGTTATAAAATGTTTCATGGAAGTAAAGAAATGAAGAAGGGTATTTATACTTGAGGACGACCATCAAAAATGGGAAAAATAATGATGAAAAGTCATAATTAAAGGTGTCACTTCGGGACTGACGCAGCCGCAAAAATCCTTAAAAGGTGCCGAGTAAATGCAGAACCAATCCGAGAAGGACACGTAGTATGAGCATTAAATGGAAGTGACAAACAACGCCTATGTTCGTAAAAAGATGCGATGTTTCGTGGCAAAGCGGCGGCAAAATATTCCTGCCATAAATGAGTATCCACTTACCAAATATTAATCGATAAATATATGGTAAGTGGGGGGACTATCTGTATTGGTAAAAAAATTTCACACGCAAGCCAACTCTTGACAACTCAGCCAGTTATGTGGACACAAGAGAACGCGACAGCTGGGTGCGATTCTTTGAAGAGGTATGAAACAAAGAGGCCCGATTCAATAAACCCTAGAGCTCATCAGCCACGTGAAACTCGCTCTAATCAAGACAAGGAAGGGAAACGGTCAGAGTGAATCTAGACAGAGTTACGGATAGATTCAGGAATCCCCAGTAACAATCCCAGACGTGATGTAACCTTCACATAACAGTTACGGTTGCCCTTGGTAACACCTCATTAATGTAATAATTAGTCATTAATGAGAAATTATTGCAAGAACCAAACGTTATATTAGGAAACCTCCTATATAAATGAGGGAAATATAACTTGTAAGGACATCTGATTTTGGAATACAATCTACTTTGCTTTTCTGTATTTCTGCAATATTATCTATTACTTGTTTCTCTTTATTTAGTATTATTTCCTTGATTATCAGTAACTTGTGTTCATCCTAGAAATAACTTTGGTCAAAGAATCTAATTCTTTGGTTAAACAGGTATCTTGTACCCATTTTCACCTTACTCCTTTTACTTGCTGGAACTTATGTCTACTTTCTGATTCTCTTATTCCTTTTTACCGTAAAAATGGATAGACATTGTTTCCTTAGGAGTCCTTATCAAGAAGCTTACACATTTTAGTATACACATGGTCTGCTGAATACCTCATATTTATCCATCATAAGCATGATGCAAAAATCGTGTTCCTCTAATTCAATTCTTCCACAACTATATCTCTTACCAACTGTCTTTCTAGGTATAGGCATCATCGTATTATGAAGAAGATAGAGTTTAGGAAATTGAGTTCCTACAACTGAGCTTTACCGCACGATCTAGAGTAAGAAGAAAGAGTGACAGTTCTAAATGCCCTGTAGCCTCCTGCTTATAAGTGTGATGCACAACACACCCAGAAACAAGGCACTACTAGACACGGCTTGTAGACTCCCTAGGACATAACTGCTTTGATACCACTTTTGTCATGCCCCGAACCAGGGGGAGGCGAGACCGGCACCCGGTGCCTCACTTATCCTTGTGTACCAACTTGTGACTAAGGGACTCTAAATATATAATGTCATACTTTGGCCATGGGCGACATTGCAATATAATTTTCGAAGCAAGATATAAAACTAAACGGAAACTAATGCTGACCAAACATCAAGATAAAGCTGGGCCTACAAGGCCATCATAACTTCTACAACTGTCAAACCAACAAAATATACATACTCGGCCTACAAGCCCAATATACTGCACTAACTGACATGATATGTCTACAAGCCTCTACTGATGGATGTACTGTGATCAGAACAAGGCCTCGACCTACTCATTACATATATTCATATATATACAAGATGTACATAAAGCACTAGACCCGGCAACTCCAAAAGTCACTGAGCTTACCGATAAAGCTAAACTCGGGCAACACCTAATGGAGAGGTCTACTTGTCTGTCTGTCTGAACCTGCACGCATGAAATGCAGCGTCCCTAGAAAAAGGGACGTTAGTACGAAATAACGTACTGAGCATGTATGGAAATATAATGAAAGCTAAAACTAAACTGATAATATAATAACTAAGAGCAACTAGGAGTCAAAGATAATCTGAAGATATGCTTGCCTGCTGATACTGGCTCAACTCTCTCAATACAGTAAGTAAAATAATTGTCCAACCTTATAAGGCTCAGTATATATATAATTGCTCTGCCGTAGTAGGCTCTCTCATAGGCGCTCGGCCATACTAGGCTCTGTAGCTCGGCCAACTAGGCTCGCTCATAGGCGCTCGGCCACAGTAGGCTCGGTATATAACTTACCATCTGATCAGAGGTTGCCCAATAGGGCTTGCCAACCGATTATAGATCGATGGTGGTGAAAATACTATGATATTGTATATATATATATATATATATATATATACACACACACACACCTTCTTCTCTCTTGACTGGAAGAATACAATACTCAATTGAATATAAAGTCCCAATAAGGGAGAATACTGTAACTTATGAGACTATGATGATGTATGGAAATTGGGGAGTATGAACTTCTCTTTATGCTTCATTATCAAACTCGTGTAATTACGAGATCATGCCAAAATGGAGGAAGGGAATAGCCTTAACATACCTGGAGTAGGGACAAATTCATATGATATTCTTGAGAAGGATTACACCGTACTCCCTGAGAATTGAAAAATCCCGTTGCTATTATAATATAGAGTCTCGTATGAATTTCTAAATCCCCTCACCTTCGTTCTTGGCTTGCCTTTCTGTATAAATCCCTTACAGAAATGGATTTGGTATTACATCAAGATAAGTGTAGGGATGAGTATCATTCTTGACTTTGCATTCTGTCACGTCTTCAACATTTCTCCAAGCTATATAATTCAAAAGAAACCAACCAAAAGGTAAATAAGGACTTATTATACACATTGGTGTTATGTCCAAAACAAAGGTGTATCAAAGAATTTCACGTGTAAAGTAGGAACCATATGTGTTATGATTCATCATACATATTGGTCTTACCTTTAATTCCATGTGGCAGCCCCTGCGGAGATCTTTATCCACTTAATTATCATAATTAAAACCATAATTATCCCCACAATTAATCATTTATTCACATAATTAAGAATTATCACAAATTACTTAAAATACTACTCATTTTTGGCACACCTTATACCCCTCACTATCATGGTCATGTGTTACCTTGTATGGCACTAGCCCATAAATACTGGGTATTATAGCTTGGACCGTATTTTATGTCAAATTGCCAAACTTCGATGAAACTCATATTCTTTGATTTGCTTACCCTCTCACCTTCACGAATTTACTTATCACTTGTTTGAAATAACGTAATACATGTAATCCCAAAAATAATCTCATTTCCGAACTTATGTCACTTAACTTACGACGAAACTTTAACATACGAAAAATGCGGGATGTAATATCTCATTTCTGAGCTTATATCAATTTACTTATAGCGTATTTTCATATACGAAACAAGGGGTGTAACATACATACCCGAATCGACTGAGAAATACTTGCTCATTGAAAACATGGTGGAGGAACTCAAGAAGCTCACTGATAGAGTCCATAGTGTTGAAGGTGGTAAAGGCATTGAAGGTCTAAACTACGAGGACCTATGTATCCAGCCGGATGTGGAACTGCCAGAGGGTTACCTCCCAAGTTTGAAATGTTCGATGGGAATGGTGATAAGAAGGTGCATCTGAGAAGATATTGTGACAAGCTTGTAGGAGTGAGAAAGAATGAACAAATCCGTATGAAACTGTTTATGCGAAGCCTCACAAGTGACTCTTGCCTTGGTATATCAGTCAAAAGCCAAAGAAGTGGGTTAGTTGGGTGAGTATGGCATCAGATTTCATGGATCGATTCAGTTTCGACACAGAAAATGCACCAGACATATTCTACATTCAAAACCTTAAGAAGAAGCTAATAGAAACCTTCTGCAAGTATACTACTCGTTGGAGATCAGAGGCCGCAAAGGTATGTCCAGCACTTGAAGAAGAACAAATGAACAAGTTCTTTGTTAGAGCTCAAGATCCGCAGTATTATGAAAGTTTGATGGTCATTGAAAATCACAAGTTCTCCAACATCATCAAGCTAGGAGAAAGAATAGAAGAAGGAATTAAGAATAAGATGGTGACCAATTTCGAGGCACTGCAGGCCACGAATAAAGCTTTGCAACGAGGAGGCATTTCGAAGAAGAAAGAAATGGGTAGCATAATGGTAGCCCAGGGCCCTAAATCTCCCCTCACATACCAAGCACCTCCACCCACATATCAACCCTCACCCCCAAGATAACAACACCCTGCCTCCATTTACCATATCTATAATACGCAATCTGCATATTAACATTCACCTCCACCCACCCGCCACAATTACCTAAATCCACGTCCAAATTTTTCCCCAATTGCTGAATCCATAGACCAATTGTTTGAGAGACTGAAGGCCGTTGAATATGTTACTCTTATTCCTGATGTTGTTGTGGAGAATCCCTCCCAGTGGATCAACCCCAACAAAGCATGTGCTTATCATTCAGGCATGAAGGGTCATACCATTGAGGAGTGTCGCACGTTAAAAGACAAGATTCTGGATCACAGAGGTGAGGAAGTGGATTTGATAGAAACTGGCAAAGAATGGGATAAAGAGGGGTCCATTGGACTCATTTGAGAGGGAGACACTCCTAAAACATCTCCGGTCACGCTCAAGCCGGTTCTGGAACTAACCTAGGCTCCATTTGAAGTCGAGGTAACTACACCCTTCACTGTAATGGTACCTCCCATCCCATCTGATAATGTCCTATGGGATTATGTTGTGGAGGAAAGAAGAAAGGGAAACGCAAAAATGGAGGAAACTAGTGCCGCACAAGGTATGACTAGAATATGCAGAGTTTATACACTTGAGAATCTAGGAGGAAAAAGCAAGGAAGCTGCAGCTAAGATGCATGTTTTCGAGACTGGCACTGACGATCTTTGGAGGAAGATAAAATAAAGGGAGTTCTCTGTTGTTGACCACTTAAAAAAAACTCCTACTCAGATATTTATTTTATCAATGCTGCAAAACTCAGACGTGCACACGAATGCTTTGATGAAGGTGTTAAGTGAAGCTTATGCACCCACCAACATCACTAGTGGAGAGATTGATAACATGGTTGGACAGGTATTAGAGAGCCACAAAATTACTTTTCACGAAGATAAATTACCACAAAAAGGGCTGGTCACAACATGGTGTTACACATCACAGTGCAATTTGAAGATAAGTTCATCACCAGGGTCTTGATAGATGGAGGTTCAAGAGACTGGGTAAAGGCTTGCACGAGATACAAATGGGAAGCATGAATGTGAAGGTGTTTGATGGATATCAGAGAGCTACCATTGGAGAAATCAACCTCAATCTACATATGGGTCCGACTTGGTTTGATGTCGAGTTCCAAGTGCTAGACATATTTGCTACTTACAATCTACTGTTGGGACGACCCTGGATACATGCCACCCGGGTAGTGGCTTCAACACCGCACCAGATTGTGAAGTTTGAGTGGAATCATCAGGAGGTGATCATCCATGGAGATGGAAGCAACCCCATCTACACCAATCAGACCGTTCCGATCCTCGAAAACAGAAAGAAGCTGGGTGGAGAAACATACATCATATTGAACGAGTCAACGCAATTGAAAAGGACCAATGGTAGAGAAACAGAATAAAAAGCATACTGTTGTGGACGAGGTATGAATCTGGCAAGGGTCCCGACAAAAATCTTCAAGGGATCACCAAACCCGTACAACCACAGTACCATGGAACGACTTTTGGACTCGGATATGGATACACATGGTAAGAATACCAGGATTGGACACCACCATAGCGTGCTCCTTATTATCCAATAGAACAAACCCTACCGCCTATGGATCAGGCGTTCCATCAAGCTGACATGATGTGGGGGCATGAGGAAGATGAGGTTTTGGCTGGCATTAGGAAAGTGTTCCTAGATAAAGAAGACATGGACTGCAGTGCAATTGTTGAGGAGTAGGAGGAGGAAGACCTTACCATTCAAACCATGGAAGAAGGAGTTGTTGTCAAGAACTGTACCGCTACACCATCTCAGGCCCGTCGAGTTCTTGGGTAGCTTGGCAAATTAGCATGAATTATTTTCAAATAGTTCTGAGCATTTCAGACATTTTTCAGAATTTTGTTTGAAATAATTGCTCGAGCCATCAAGTCGTACTTGTTGAAATTTTGAAAGTTTTCTTAATGCATTATTTCTTTTTATATTTAATATTATATTTCTACATTTCTTTTCAGCATAATTATTACATATCCTGATGAACCTACGAATATGACATGTAATGAGACAACACAACATAAGGACAATGCTTCGAGGATCCATAGGATGATATAATACTTGAGGAAATAGAGGTATACGTGGATGATGTTATCATCAAATATAAAAGGAGTTCGGATCATATAGCAGACTTGAAGAAATTTTTCGACCGGCTTCAAAAATACAATTTGAAGTTGAATCTTGCAAAATGTGCCTTCGGTTTCCCTGCTGGAAAGTTGTTTGGATTCATCATTAGTCGCCGAGGGATTGAGTAAGACCCGCCAAAAGTCAAAGCCATCCAGGACTTGCCATCTCCAAAGAATAAGAAATATGTGATGAGTTTTCTAGGGTGCCTTAATTACATCCGCCGCTTCGTAGCATAATCAACCGTGATATGTGAGCGAATCTTCCAAATGCTGAGGAAATATGTTGCAACAAGTTGGACTGAAGAATATCAGAATGATTTCGACGAAATCAAGGAGTATTTATCTAAACCGCTCGTGTTGGTCCTACCAGAACCAGAAAGATCTCTGCTGCTTTATTTGTTCGTGTTAGATGGGGCTTTTGGTTGCTTTATGGGACAACATGATGAAACAGAAAGAAAGAAGAAGGCGATATATTATCTGAGCAAGAAGTTCACACCTTATGAAGCCCGGCACCTCTTTATTAGAACGCACCTGCTGTTCTTTGACATGGATAGTTCAGAAGTTGAGACATTATTTTGGTGCATACACTACATATCTCATATGAAGGATGGATCCGCTAACATACATCTTTCAGAAACCCATGCGTAAGGATAAGTTAGCGAAGTTGAAAATATTACCGAGTGAGTTCGACATCATCTATGTAACTTAGAAGGCAGTCAAGGGGCAAGCATTGGCGGATCACTTGGTAGAAAATCCCGTAGACGTAGATATGAACCATTGAAAACATATTTTTCCGACGAGGAGGAGTCGTTTATAGGAGAAGATATCATTGAAGCATATGATGGTTGGAGGATGTTCTTCGACGGAGCAGCAAACTTCAAAGAAGTAGGTATCAGAGTTGTCTTAGTATCAGAAATCAGTCAACATTATTCGGTATAGCAAAACTCAGGTTTCCATGCACCAACAATATGGCGGAATATGAAGACTGCATCCTGGGACTCAGGTTGTCCATTGAAATGAACGTTCGAGAGCTGTTGGTAATCGGAGGTTCAGATTTGTTGGTGCACCAGGTTCTAGGAGAATGTGCTATGAAGAACACCAAAAATTGCCATATTTGCACTTACAAGAGCTGATCAGGAGGTTCACAAAGATAGAGTTCAAACATGTTCCAAGGATTCATAACGAGTTTGGAGATGCATTAGCCACTTTGTCTTCCATTATACAAAACCCATACAAGAATTTCATTGATCTTATCCCAATAGGAATTCGTAAGTAGCCAGCTTATTGTGGTCATATTGAAGGAGAGATTCCACGACATCAAGAAGTACTTGGAAATGGGAGAATACCCAGAGACTGCCGCCCTTACTCAGAAGCGCACGCTTTGCAGATTAGCCAATCAATTCTTTCAAAGTGGAGGAATTCTATATAGAAGGAGTCCTGACTTGGGATTACTGCGGTGTGTCGATGCCAAGAAGACATCCAGATTGGTCGGGGAAATACATGCCGGAACCTGCGGACCCCACATGAATGGTTTCATTTTGGCCAAGAAGATATTATGAGCAGGGTATTTCTGAATAACTATGGAAACGGACTGCATCAAGTATGTTCAAATGTGTCACCAATTCCAGATACATGCTGACATGATATAGGTTCCACCCAACGAACTTAATGCAACAAGTTCGCAGCCTTTCTCCGCTTGGGTATGGATGTCATCGGACCAATCGAACCCCCTGCTTCAAATGGGCATAGGTTCATTCTGGTGGCCATAGACTACTTCACAAAATGGGTTGAAGCTGTAACTAAGAAGGTTGTAGCAGATTTTGTTTGGGATCACATCGTTTGTCGATTTAGAGTACCGGAGTCAATCATTACTGACAATTCCACCAATCGCAATAGCGATTTGATGAAACCCATGTGTGAAACATTCGAGATCAAGCATCAGAACTCTACAACATACAAGCCGCAAATGAACGGAGTCGTAGAAGCCGCCAACAAGAACATCAAGAAGATATTGAGAAAAATGGTAGACAATTACAAACAATGGCACGAGAAGCTACCATTATCTTTACTCGGGTATCGTACCACAATTCGTATATCAACTGAAGAAAATCCCTATCTACTGGTTTATGGTACTGAAGCCATTATTCCCGCCAAAGTGGAAATCCTTTCCTTAAGAATCATACAAGAAGTCGAGCTAAGCGATGTGGAATGGGTACTAAGCAGGTATGAACAACTAGCTCTCATTTATGGAAAAAGAATGAACGTGGTATGTCATGGTCAACTCTACCAGAACAAACTGGCAAGAGCTTTCAACAAAAAGGTCAGGTCGAGGCAATTCACGCCGGATCAGTTGGTACTAAAGTGAATCTTCCCACATCAGGATGAAGCAAAGGGGAAATTCTGACCCAACTGGAAGGGCCCTTACATGGTTCACCGGGGGTTAACAAGAGGAACAATTATACCTGAAGAAATGGATAGAGATATTTTTCCAAAACCTATCAATTAAGACGCAATCAAGAAATACTATTTTTAAGATTATGTTTGCACTTTCTATTTGATGTAACTGAACTACGCTTGACCTGATTCCCGTTTAAGAGGGGAATGCAATCTTCATTTTCTTATGGCCAGAAATTAGGGCAAGGTCTCGAGTTTGCCCGAACTCATTACGTTTGGAATCGCCAAGGAATATGTTGCCAGAAGTATGCATTTAAACTGGGGCAGAATTTTGAGAAGGATCCTCAAAGTTCCGAAGCGAGGAGGTTGCAACGTCTCGAAATGCGCCACAGTCACTAGTTCATCAAAATTATTTGATCTTTTTACATTATCAGATATTTCAAACAACTACATTTCTACAAATAATTTGTCAAATACATACATTTTTTTTTGAAATTATGTTCCTATGGCAGCCATATGTTACCCAGGGTGACTTAAGAAGGCCTCAAGACAAGAGTAAAGGGGAAGCAAGGAACCGAGAGCACGAACAAACCTTTTCCCCCTCAAGACTCACGATTTTTCTTTCGATGCAGTTACATGAACATAACAGGAATGTCCACAAATACATACACACAATAGGATCACTATCTTCATAACGACAAAAGTCGCCAAATGCAAGCACATCAAGCTAAAAAATTTCTTATCCTCTCGCATTTAATCATTTCTTTTCCTATATAGGGTTAAGCACTGTCCTCATCATTGCATAAGGCTAAGCACTGCCTTTCTTTGCATGAGACTAAACATTGTCTCTACTCCTTGCGTAGGGCTAGACACTGCCCTCACCTTGCATGAGGATAAGCACTGCCTCCATTATTGCAAAAGGCTAAGCATTGACTTTCCTTGCATGAGGCTAAGAACTGCCTCCATTATTACATAAGGCTAAGCACTGCCTTTCCTGCATGAAACTAAACCTTGTCTCCACTCCTTGTATAGGGATAAACATTTCCCTCACCTTGCATGAGGCTAAGCAGTGCCTCCCTTATTGCATAAGGTTAAGCACTGCCTTTCATGCATGAGACTAAGCATTGTCTCCACTCCTTCCATAGGGATAAACACTACCCTGACCATTGCATAAGGCCAAGCATTTGCTCTCCTTGTATGAGACTAAGACCTGCCTCCATTCCCTGCATGAGGCTAGGCATTGCCTGCATTATTGCATAAGGCTAAGCATTGCCTCTCCTTGCATGAGACAAAGCCCTGTCTCCATTCCTTACATGAAGATAAGCCCTGTCTGTCACGACCAAAACCAAGTACTAATATAACGTATCTTTTCGTATCATGCTACCGTACGTAAATGAGATGGAAAGGTTGCCGTAGGATAACTAGAATAAAACATGTAATACCAACTTATAAATAAGACATACCAAACTGATCACTCGTACACTGAACATAGGTTGACAAGGCCATACAATCTTTTACGTACATGACCTATGTCTACAAGCCTCTAAGAGTACATAATATCATAAAGGATCGGGATAGGGCTCTGCCATACCAATCAATACATGTCCTAATCATACTGACCCAATAAGCAACTGCATGGCAAATAGAGTGCACCAACACCTTTCGTTGAGCTGATAGCTAGCCTACTTGAAGGACTCTCAACCAGTCTATCGGGACCTGCAGGTATGAAACGTAGCGTCCCCAAGCAAAAGGGATGTCAGTACAAATAATGTATCGAGTATGTAAGGGATAAAAATTAGTAAATTATAGACACGAGGAACATGGAGTAAAGGACTCAAAATGTATGTCTGAATAGCTCTGTGAATCATTTAATATTCATAATATCATTCATATGCGAATAAATGTCATACCATGCATCGGTATATGTGTTCATAACATCAGCATGCCTCTGAGTGCACCCCATCATATCATCTCGGCCACTGTGGGCAAATCATCAACATATACCATCAGATCAAGTGGTGGTGCGTATATAACACCGTAACCTTTTCCCATATCCCATATGGACGTGTTCACACACCACAAGAGTCTTCAATATTTATTCAAACAAAAGGAGTTGAACTTAAGGCAGTGAAGGGGGTTAGAATTACTCAAGGATTATTATGAATATTTTGTAGCATCCAGGAAAGGCGAATGTGGTAGCCGATGCTCTTAGTCGGAAATCCATAGGTAGCTTGGCTCATTTGGAAGCAGGTCAGAGGCCTTTGGCTCGGGAGGTTTATCAATTGGCTAGTTTGGGGGTCTGTTTTTGACCTCAGACGAAGGGGATGTCGTGGTGCGTAATGGAGCAGAATCTTCACTTGTAATGAAACTCAAGGAAAAGCAATTCAGTGATCCAGCATTGGTACAATTGAGAGAGGCAATTCTGAATCATAAGACTGCAGCATTTTCACTCGGCAATGGTGATGGTGTTTTGCGGTGCCAAGGAGCCATGTGTTCCGGACGTGGATGATCTTCGGGAAAGGGTAATGGCAGAGGCTCACAATTTCAGGTATTGAGTACACCCAGGTTCTACGAAGATGTATCATGATCTCAAACAGATTTACTGGTGGATTGGTATGAAGAGGGGTGTGGCGGACTTTGTGGCTAGGTGTCCGAATTGTCAGCAAGTGAAGGCCGAGCATCAGAGGTCCAGTGGGACGCAGCTCATGGAAATACCAATGTGGAAATGTGAGATGATCAATATGGACTTTGTGGTGGGGTTACCTCGCACTCCACGTAGGTTCGACTCAATTTGGGTAATAGTGGATCGACTCACGAAGTCGGCGCATTTCTTGCCAGTCAAGTCCACCGATACTGCAGTTACACTCAGTTATATATCAAAGAAATAGTCAGGCTCCATGGCACTCCAGTGTCTATTATCTCAGATCAAGGAGTCCATTTCACAGCTAACTTTTGGAAGAAATTTCAGCAAGGATTGGGTACGCAGGTAAATCTCAGCACACCTTTCCACCTGCAAATGGACGGTCAGGCAGAGCGAACCATTCAGACGCTTGAAGATATGTTACGGGCTTGTGTATTAGATTTCGAGGTAGTTGGGATTATCACTTGCCACTTATAGAATTTCCTTATAATAACAGTTTCCATGCTAGTATTCAGATGGCCCCATTTGAGGCATTGTACGGAAGGAGGTGTAGGTCTCCGATTGAATAGTTCAAGGTTCGCGAGGCAGTACTGCTATGACCGGATCTTGTGCACAAAGATATGGAAAAAGTTAAAGTCATTCAAGAGAGGATGAAGACTGCTCAGAGTCATCAGAAATCCTATGCGGACGTTCGTCGAAGAGATTTGGAGTTTGAAGTAGATGATTGGGTATTCTTGAGGGTGTCTCCCATGAAAGGAGTGATGTGGTTTGGGAAAAAGGGGAAGTTGGGCCTAAGGTATGTTGGGCCATATAGGATTTCTCAAAGGATAGGACATGTGGCTTATAGGATGGAATTTCCCCCTGAGATGTCATTAGTGAACCCAGTGTTTTATGTGTCCATGTTGAAGAAGGTGATTGGGGATCCATCCGCCATTGTGCTGGTTGAGACGGTTAAAATTAATGAAGGATTGTCATATGAAGAGGTTCCAGTTGCTATTCTTGATAGGCAAGTCCGTAGATTGAGGAACAAAGAGATTGCTTCTGTTAACGTGTTATGGCGAAGT
The DNA here is from genome assembly GCA_005239525.1 of Nicotiana knightiana. Classification (NCBI taxonomy): domain Eukaryota; kingdom Viridiplantae; phylum Streptophyta; class Magnoliopsida; order Solanales; family Solanaceae; genus Nicotiana; species Nicotiana knightiana. The sequence goes on along the minus strand of ML415482.1, from coordinate 9,226 downwards.
CAACAAGTCGAAGAACCCACGTGGGAAGCGGAAAATAAAAAGAAAGAGAAATATCCCCATTTGATTGAATGAGTCCGGCAATGGTTTGAAAATTTTCATTCCTAAGCAATCATATATTGTGTCAAATTTTGTGCAAAAGCACCCCATTTCCCCCCTCCCTAGTTTCCCTACTATTGTAACTTCTCAAGTTGTTCCATATTTGTGTGTGTTGTAATTATTTGGATAATGTGCAACTCCTTGAAGTAAGGTAAATTATGTGCAATTCATGTGATAGTGAAATGATATGCAAGTTTGTTGAATTAACCGAACTATATGAGGCTTGTGGAAGTAATTGAACTATATGTAGCTTGTTGGAATGACCGGATTATGTGCAAGTTGATAGAGTAACTAAAAATGTGTGGAATTGGTTAAAATGTGTTTCGGGGGCTCTCTGACAGGTAGATAGGCCTAATTACAAAGGAAACTCTGGCGAACATTTCAGGAAATATCGGAGTTAGTAAAAATTCGGGGGTTGGCATGTTTTGTGTTCTCTTAGCTAAGTGATTCCCCGATCCTCATTCGAGGACGAATGATTTTAAGTGGGGGAGAATGTAAAGACCCATAAAATTTCAAGTCTAAAAATAATGCCCAAATAGGTCCCTATGTTGTTATAACTGTAGAAATTCAGAAAATGGACCCTTTTTGAGTAAAAAGTACCCCGAGACTTAAAAGATATAATTTCCCAGATTTGTGCAGGTCTGCGGTCTACTATGCGATCGCAGATCAGGTATGTGGACCGCATAGTGGTCGCATACTTGGACAGTTTTCTATCCACTTTGAGGACATCTATGCGGCCTAGAATGCGACCGCATTTCACGAATGCGGGCCACATAGTTGTCGCATTCTTGCACCTTGACATTTGCGGAGGGAGTTATGGGACGCACACTGCGATCACATAACAGGTATGCAGACCGAATAGTGGTCGCATACCTGGGCAATCTGCTTTTCTTTTTGGCCCATTTGAGGGCCATTTATGCGACAGGAATGCGGACCGCATAGCATGAATGCCTGATCGCATTTCTGTTTCAGGACTGTTAAAATTCTAATTTTATACCCCACCCCAGTTCATTAAAACACTTAGCCCTTTCATTTTAAGCTTATTTTCTGACAAATTAGAGAGAGGAGAGACTGGTAACTAGAGAGAGAGTTCTAGCTTCATCAAATTTGTACCTCCATCACTACTCCGGCCATGAGTTGATCAAGTAAGACACCATTTTCTTCACTACAAGAGGTAAGCTTTTACCCCATCAACCTTAATTTCCAGATTTTGTTAAAATGGAACATGGTTAGGTCAGCTCATGAAGATGGGGGTAGGAGTCTTGCATGTATGTAACCAACTAGTCATAATCTAGTAAAAGGAAATGGGTTAGAGTGATCTTTCACTAAAAAGAGGCCATTTAATCTAAAGGAACACCTAGTGTTTGATAGAATGCTCAAGTGAGTTCAAGACATGATCATTATTCCTAATTCTAAGTTCAATTATGCCACATTGTGCACTAGATTGAAGGTGCTAAAAGGTCCGGTGAATTGTGATAAAAAAAATAAAATTAATTTCGATTCAAGGTATGTATGGCTAACTTTAATCTTTGTAGAGTCACCTTGTTGGTGTCCGAGCATTTGGTATAAGTTTCTTGCTTGAGCATATGTGAATTAATTGTTCTATTGGGTAATAGACGTAAGATCCTATTCTCTGTTTGTCCTAGTTGATTTCTGTACCACCATGCTATGTGAGATTGTAAGAAAGTGATTCCTTGTTGCTTATTCTATCACATGCAAAGCTCGTTAAATGTTTCATACATAGGTATAATGGGATGTGCTGCAAAATGAAAGAAATGATAATGAATCAAATTTTAGAATGCATCTAACTGCTAAATGTTGTCTAGCAAGTAATGGAAAGGAAATGTAGATTTATCTAATTGAAATATATGTTGATGGTATGCCGTATATGACTCACTGTTTGGTAAAGATTACTATGGCCTTGATTTCACATGGTTATTTACGAATGTATATTCTTGATGATGAAAATCCTTGTGATTGAATTGATTGGTTGATGTTGCTCTCGAATGTAATTGTAATGTGGGATCGGGTTGCACGCCGCAACAGAATTGTAAGGTGGGATCGGGTTTTACACTGCAACAGAATTGTATGGTAGGATTGGGTTGCACGCCGCAACAGAATTGTAAGGTGGGATCGGGTTGCACGCCACAACAGAATTTTAAGGTGGGATCGGGTTGCACGGTGCAACAGAAGTAATAAGGGTGTAATGTGATTGTGTGATGGGATCGAGTTACACGCCGCAACAGAAGAAATAAGGGTATAATATGATTGTAAGGTGGGATTGGGTTGCGCGCCGCAACAGGAGAACGATTGAAATAAGAAACTGTGGAACTTTATTTGTGATTCTCTGTATCTCTGTGCAATATTTGTTTGGATTTCTTTAACTGCCTCATATATGTGTATTGTTTGATTTTACATAGAGTAAAGTTTGTTTATACATACTAGTACTATTCAATGGTATTACCGTCCCTTTAGCCGGGGCCGCTACATCTTTTATATGGATGTAGGTGGTTCTATAGCAGGTAGCTTGGTTCGCCGTTAGTGGTGCCTCCTCTTCATCTCTTTAGCAGTTCTCGTGAGCCCCATTTCCTCTCGGGGCCTTTTGTAGCCTATATCATCTCTTTGTATATGTTATGTATTTGAAGTTATAGCCGGGGCCTTGTTGCCGACAAGTATGTATACTCTTCTCCGTACCTTTAGAGGCTCCGTAGACACTGTGTGGGTTGTATATATTTTGGGTAGTAGTTGAAACTATTCCTGACCGTGGTCTCGTGTTGGAAATTATGTGCTTAGTTTGTATATTTTGGGATTATCAAATGTTGAAGCTTTAAAAGAGGAAAATGGACTTATGTTTTAAATTCATACTTTGATTCCATTTGCTATTTAATTTATAAATTTGTATATCATAAACACGGGGTGATGTGTTGGGTAGGAAAGGCAATCCAAATTCGCTTGACCAGGATCATCTAGTCCCTCGGTTTTGGGGCGTGACAAACTTGGTATTAGAGCCTAAGGTTTAAAAGTGTCCTAGGATGTCTCGGAGCCGTGTCTATTAGAGCCCTTCTTATCGATGTGTTGTCGACCACATCTATAATTAGGGGGCTGCATGGACATTTAGGAAAATACCGTTTCATTGTTACCCAAATAGCTCCCCGTGTTGTTATAATTGTAAAAATTCTTAAAACGGACCATTTTTGAGTAAAAAGTACACCGGGACTTAAAAGATATAATTTTCCAGATTTGCGCAGGTTTGCGGTCCAATATGCTATCGCAGATCAGGTATGCGGAGCGCATAGTGGTCGCATACTTGGACAGTTTGCTGTCCATTTTGAGGACAGCTATGCGGCCTAGAATGCGATCGCATTTCATGAATGCGGGCCGTATAGTTGTCGCACTCTTGCACCTTGACTTTTACGGAGGGAGTTATGCGACGCACTATGCGATGGCATAACAGGTATGCGGACCGCATAGTGGTCGCATACCTGGGCAGTCTGCTTTTCTTTTTGGCCCATTTGAAGGCCATTTATGCGACAGGAATGCGGACCAAATCGAAGGAATGCGATCGCATTCCTGACCACATTTCTGTTTCGAGACTGTTAAAATTCTAATTTTATACCCGATCCCTAGTTCATTAAAGAACGTACGCCTTTCATTTTAAGCTTATTTTCTGATAATTAGAGAGAGGAGAGAGTGGGTTCTAGAGAGAGAGTGTTCCAACTTCATCAAATTTGTTCCTCCATCACTACTCAGGCCTACAATTGATCAAGTAAGACACTATATTCTTCACTAAAAGAGGTAAGCTTTTACCCCATTAACCTTAATTTCTAGATTTTGCTAAAATGAAACATGCTTAGGTGAGTTCATGAAGATGGGGGTAGGAGTCTTGCATGCATTTAACCAACTAGTCATAATCTAGTAAAAGGAAATGGGTTGGAGTGATCTTTCACTAAAAAGAGGCCATTTAATCTAAAGGAACACCTAGTGTTTGATAGAATGCTCAAGTGAGTTCAAGACATGATCATTATTCCTAATTCGAAGTTCAATTATGCCACATTGTGAACTAGATTGAAGGTGCTAGAAGGTCCGGTGAATTGTGATAAAAAAAATTAAAGGGGAATTCTGATTCAAGGTATGTATGACTAACTTTAATCTTTGTAGAGTCACCTTGTTGGTGTCCAAGCATTTGGTATGAGTTTCTTGCTTGAGCATATGTGAATTGATTGTTCTATTGGGTAATAGACGTAAGATCCTATTCTTTGATTGTCCTAGTTGATTTCCGTACCACCATGCTATGTGAGATTGTAAGAAAGTGATTCCTTGTTACTTATTATATCACGTGCAAATATCGTTAACTGTTGAATACATCAGTATGATGAGATGTGCTGCAAAATGAAAGAAATGAAAATGAATCAAATTTTAGAATGCATCTAAGTGCTAAATGCTGTGTAGAAAGTAATGGAAAGGAAATGTGGATTTATCTAATTGAACTATATGTTGACGGTACGCCATATATGACTCACCGTTTGGTAAATATTACTATGGCCTTGATTTCACATGGTTATTTACGAATGTATATTCTTGATGATGTAAATCCTTGTGATTGAATTGATTGGTCAATGTTACTATCAAATGTAATTATAAGGTGGGATCGGGTTGCACGCCGCAATAGAATTATAAGGTGGGATCGGGTGACACGCCGCAACAGAATTGTAAGGTGGGATCGGGTGGCACGCCGCAACAGAATTGTAAGGTGGGATCGGGTTGCACGCCGCAACAGAAATAATAAGGGTGTAATGTGATTGTGAGATGGGATCAGGTTGCACGTTGCAATTGAAGAAATACGGGTGGAATATGATTGTAAGGTGGGATCGGGTTGTGCACCGCAATAGGAGAACGATTGAAATAAGAAACTGTGGAACTCTCATTTGTGATTCTCTGTATTTCTGTGCAATATTTGTTTGGGTTTCTTTAGCTGCCTCATATATGTGTATTGCTCTATTTTACATAGAGTAAAGTTTTTTTATACATACTACTACTATTCAATGGTACTAACGTCCCTTTTGTCGGGGGCGCTACATCTATTATATGGATGTAGGTGGTTCTAAAGCAGGTAAATCGGTCCGCCGTTAGTGGTTCCTCCTCTTCATCTCTTTAGCAGTTTTGGTGAGCCTCATTTCCTCTCGGGGCCGTTTGTATCCTATATCATCTCTTTGTATATGTTATGTCTTTTAAGGTATAGCCGGGGTCTTGTTGCTGGCAAGTATGTATACTCTTCTCCGTACCTTTAGAGGCTCCGTAGACACTGTGCGTGTTGTATATGTTTTGGGTAGTAGTTGAAACTATTCGTAACTGTGATCCCGTGTTGGAAATGTTGTGCTTAGTTTGTATATTTTGGGATTATCAAATGTTGAAGCTTTAAAAGAGGAAAATGGACTTATGTTGTAAATTCATACTTTGATTCCATTTGCTATTTCATTTATAAATTTTTATATCATAAACACGGGGTGATGCGTTGGGTAGGAAAAGCAATCCAGGTCCGCTTGACCGGGATCATCCGGTTAGGCGCCGGTATCGTCCCTCGGTTTTGGGGCGTGACAAAAAGGACCCTTCATGGGTGAAACTCTGAGTAGAACCCTTTCACCACCATGAATTCCACATCACGAACCTTCATGTTAGTATAACTGTTCTTCCTAGACTGAGGGTGGGCGAAGTTGATCCTGAATCAATTTCACCTTTTCCAAAGCATCACAAACCCGATCAGTGCCCAATAACCTAGCCTCCTCGAGCTCTAACCAACCAACAAACTGGAGAACGATATCACATCCCATATAAGGCCTTATACTTCTCCATCTGGATGCCCAACTGATAGATGTTGTTGTAGGTGAACTCTAATAGCAATAGAAACTGACCCCGTTGACCCCCAAATTCAATGACACATGCTCACAACATGTCCCCCAAGATTTGGATAGTTCGCTCGGACTGCCCATCCTTCTGTGGATGAAATGTTGTACTCAAGTCGATGTGCCCAACTCACGTTGCACGAATTCAAACAATGCAATGTGAATTGCATGACTTGATATGAGATAATTGACACCTGCATACCATGCATACAAACAATCCCTCTTAGATAAATCCGAGCCAACTGCTTTAAAGTGTAGGTAGTCATGACTTGAATGAAGTGTGCAGACATAGTCAGTCTGTCCACAATGACCGACATAACGTAAAATCTCCTCAAGGTATATGGTAGCTCAACGACAAAATCCATAGTGATACGCTCCTACTTCTACTCTAGAATATCTAGCCTTCGAAGCACTCCACCAGGTCTCTGATGCTCATACTTAACCTGCTAACAGTTCAAACACCATGCCACATACTCAACATGCCACATACTCAACAATATCTTGCTTCACCTTTCTCCACCATTAATGATGCTTTAATTCATGGTACATCTTTGCTGCACCCGGGTAAATGGAATACTGCGAACAATGGGGCTCTTCAAGAATCAACTCCCACAACCCATCCACATTAGGCACACACATCCGACCCTAAATCCTCAACACCCCATCATCACCAATAGTCACCTCCTTAGCATCACCGTGTTGCACTGTGTCCTTAGGGACATGCAAGTGAGGGTTATCATATTGACGCGCCTTGATGCACTCAAACAAGGACGACTGTAATACAACACAAGCAAAAACCCTATTAGGCTCCAAAATAGCCATCCTCACAAACCTGTTGACCAAAGCCTGAACATTCAAAGCTAAATGTCTCTCCCAGCTGAAATATAAGCAAGATCCCCATGCTCTTCACCTTTCTACTCAAAGTGTCAGCCATCATAGTTGCCTTCTCGGGACTATAAACAATGGTGATAACATAGTCCTTTAGTATCTCTAACTATCTTTGTTGCCTCAAGATCAAATCCTTTTGCTTGAATAGGTGTTGAAGACTCCGGTGATCCATGTATACATCACAAGACACGCCATAAAGATAGTGCCTCAAAATCTTGAGCATAAGGACAATTGCTGCTAACTCCAAATCGTGCACAAGGTAGTTCTTCTCATGGGACATCAAATAACCCGAAGTATAACCAATAACTCTACCGTCCTTCATCAACATACACCCAATGCCAACAAGCACCATAGTAGACTGTATATGAACCTGATGCTGAAGGCAAAACTAGAACTGGAGCTGTAGTCGAGACAGTCTTGAGCTTCTAAAAGCTTTCCTCACACTCATAATACACCTGAATGGGGAACCCCCTGTGTCAGCTTAGTCAATGGGGTTGCGATAGATGAGAATACCTCTACAAAGTGGTGATAATACCTAGCTAAATGTAGAAAACTCCGGATCTCAGTAGCGATATAAGGTCTAGGCCAACTCTGAATTGCCACAATCTTCTTTGGATCCACTTTAATTGTTACGTTCCGCAGTATTTTATTACGACGATGTTATACCCTGTAGTATTGTACGTTGAATTTGTCGTAAGATAATTAACATCAGTTTAAGGACAAGATTATTTGGAGATTATAAGTATTATGCTATTTCAAAGAAGTGACGAGTAAATTGTGAAGGTGAGAGGGTAAGAAAATCGAAAAAAATGAATTTTGTCGAAGTTTGACATTTTGAGATAAAATACGGTCCAAGATTTAATACCCCGTATTTATGGATTAGTATCATACAAGGTACTACATGACCATGATATTAAGATGTATAAGGTATGTTAAAAGTGAGTAGTATTTTAAGTACGGAAAATGGTCATATATGCCAGCGAACTATGCGAATTAGGACAGATATGCCCGTCGTTAATAGTTTGGCACATAAATGCCCAATCCGTCCAATACTTTCTCATTCATGCCCTTAGTTTAACGGAACCGCTATTTTGTCTTTCTTAAATAATTAATAACGGGACCCAACAAAAATTATTATTTTGTAACTAAAAATATGAAAATCATACTCAAATTTTTTTTAGTAATGTCACAGAAGAAGTAACATTTTGATATAAAATGAGACAAAGATTATTAATTTTTCTTTTTCGTGTTGTTGCTTATTTGGCAACTAATATTGATAATTTATGACAACAAAAATATTGTAATTAATGATTGATGACTGAGACAAGCGAGAAATTCATGACTAGTAAGATTTACAAGTGGTCATAAAAAAAAGCCGCAGTTTCAAAAGTCATCGAAATTTAGCCACTTTTCATGTAAAGATAAATCTGAACGAAAACACTGTTTAAAATCTGGAAAATACTCCAACATAATATACTGGAATTCCAGTATAATATACTAGAGTTCCAGCAAAATATACTGGAACTCCAGTATATTATACTGGACCGGTCTCTGTTGCAGCAAAATAATGGCTATTTTTCAATGACTTGGAAAACGCTGATTATTTTTGAATGACCAATCCGAAAACTGGTTAGCCCGTGCTATTTTGACCCGAGACAACAATGAGACTTATGGCGCCTGTTGGATCTAATATCAAAGATGATGGAGCAGAAAAATAAATATAAAACTGGAAAAGAAGCACCACTATTTTAAAAATTTATTAATTATTTCATAACAAATTTATAATGCAGAAAGTAATCCAATAAACTAATAATCAATCATATATTGATCACTTATCTAAACAAAAAAATGGAACCACCAGGTTATGTTATAGTAAACATGGAGTTATTTGTATTTGTATTGGTATAAAATACAAATAGATTGTGAGAAAAATAAAAATAGATAGTAAATGATTGAAGAAGCATGGACTAATTCGAATATTTTATTAAAGATAATAAATAAATATAAAATACTACTTTTAGAAGGATTACTTCCCGAAATGATGTATAATTAAAAAAAATCAATTAACAAATTACTATAATAAATAAATATGATTATCACACAATTTCTCAATCAAACAAAAATAATATATCAAAAAATATCTTTCAAATAAGGGTGGGTCGGGTCCTAATGGATCGGTTAGCAGATTTTAGTTGGGTCCGGTTATTAATTATTTAAGAAAGACAAAATAGTGGTTCTGTTAAACAAAGGGCATGAATGAGCAAGTATTGGGTAACGAAATATTACCTAATTAACTAACAAATTATGGGATAAGATTAACCCCCTCTCCCCCCCCCTCCCCC
>ML415476.1:0-11235 GCA_005239525.1 Nicotiana knightiana | reverse complement strand
GATGTCCCGGACAAATATCATACGATCCGGTACCGGCTCCGTGCCAAGGCGTCCGACCTGGTCCATGGCAGGCGATAATACATGCACGACTTGCTGAATTCCAGTTTACTTGAATTAAAATGCCAAAAAATGTAACTTGATCATTTCGAAGCGTTTGTTATGGTTCCTAGGGTCATATTTGATGTCCCGAAAAAATATCATGCGATCCGGTACCGGCTCCATACCAAGGCGTCCGGCCTGGACCATGGCAGGCGATAATACAGGCACGACTTGCGGAATTCCAGTTTAATTGCCATAAAATGCCAAAAAATATAACTTGATCATTTCTAAGTGTTGGTTATGGTTCCTTGGGTCGTATTTGATGTCCCGAACAAATATCATGCGAACCGGTACTGGCTTTGTACCAAGGCATCCGGCCTGGACTATAGCAGACGATAATACATGCACGACTTGCGGAATTCCAGTTTTATTGACATAAAATGCCAAAAAATGTAACTTGATCATTTTGAAGCGTTGGTTATGGTTCCTAGGGTCGTATTTGATGTCCCGAAAAAATATCATGTGATCCGATACCGGCTCCATACCAAGGCCCATGGCAGGCGATAATACAGGCAGGACTAGCAGAATTCCAGTTTAATTTCCATAAAATGCCAAAAATGTAACTTGATCATTTCGAAGTGTTGGTTATGGTTCCTTCGGTCGTATTTGATATCCCGAAAAAATATCATGCGATCCGGTACAGGCTCCGTACCAAGGCCTCTGGCCTGGACTATGGCAGGCGCTAATACAGGAACGACTGGCAGAATTCTAATTTAATTGCCATAAAATGCCAAAAAATATAACTTTATCATTTCGAAGCGCTGGTTATGGTTCCTTCGGTCGTATTTGATGTCCCGAAGAAATATCATGTGATCTGGTACCGGCTCCGTACCAAGGCCTCTGGCCTGGACCATGGCAGGCGATAATACAGGAAAGACTAGCGGAATTCCAATTTAATTGCCATAAAATACCAAAAAATGTAAATTGATCATTTCGAAGCGTTGGTTATGGTTAATTGGGTTGTATTTACTGTCCTGAACAAATATCTTGCAATCCGGTACCGGCTCCGCACCAAGGCGTCCAGCCTGGACCATGGCCGGCGATAATACAGGAACAACGAGCGGAATTCTAGTTTAATTGCCATAAAGTGCCAAAAATGTAACTTGAGCATTTCGAAGCGTTGGTTATGGTTCCTTAGGTCATATTTGATGTCCCGAAAAAATATCATGCGATCCGGTACCGGCTCCGTACCAAGGCCTCCAGCCTGGACCATGGAAGGCGATAATACATGCACGACTGGCAGAATTCCAATTTAATTTCCATTAAATGCCAAAAAAAAACTTCATCATTTCGAAGCGTTGGTTATGGTTCCTTGGTTCGTATTTAATATCATGGACAAATATCATGCGATCCGGTATCGGTTCCGTACCAAGGCGTCCGGCCTAGACCATGGTAGGTGATAATACAGGCACTTCTAGTAGAATGCCAGTTTAATTTCCATAAAATTCCAAAAAATATAACTTGATCATTTCGAAGCGTTAGTTATGGTTCCTTGGGTCGTATTTGATGTCCCGGACGAATATCATGCTATCCGATATCGGCTCCGTACCAAGGCGTTCGGCCTAGACCATGGCAGGAGGTAATACAGGCACGACTGCCGAAGTTCCTATTTAATTGCTATAAAATGCCAAAAATGTAACTTGATCATTCCGAAGCGTTGCCTATGATTCCTTGGGTCGTATTTGATGTCCCGGACAAATATCATGTGATCTGGTACCGGCTCCATACCAAGGCGTCCGGCCTAGACTATGGCAGGCGATAATACAGGCACGACTTAGGGAATTCCAGTTTAATTGACATAAAATGCGAAAAAATGTAACTTGATCATTTCGAAGCGTTGGCTATGGTTCCTTGGGTCGTATTTGATGTCCCGGACAAATATCATGTGATCTGGTACCGGCTCCATACCAAGGCGTCCGGCCTAGACTATGGCAGGCGATAATACAGGCACGACTTAGGGAATTCCAGTTTAATTGACATAAAATGCGAAAAAATGTAACTTGATCATTTCGAAGCATTGATTATGGTTCCTTGGGTCCTATATGATGTCTCGGACAAATATCACCTGATACGGTACCGCCTCCGTACCAAGGCGTCCGTCCTGGACCATGGCAGGCGATAATACAGGCACTACTAACGGAATTCCAGTTTAATTTCCATAAAATGCCAAAAAATGTAAATTGATCATTTCAAAATGTTGGTTATTGTTCCTTGGGTCATATTTGATGTCTCGGAAAAATATCATCTGATCCGGTACCGGCTCCGTACCAACGTGTCCTCCCTGGACCATGGCAGGCGATAATATAGGCACGAGTAGCAAAATTCCATTTTAATTGCCATAAAATGAAAAAAGAATGTAACTTCATCATTTCATAGCATTAGTTATGGTTCCTTGGGTCGTACTTGATGTCCCGGACAAATATCATATGATCTGGTACCGGCTCAGTACCAAGGCGTCCGGCCTAGACTATGGCAGGCAATAATACAGGCACGACTTGCGGAATTCCAGTTTAATTGACATAAAATGCGAAAAAATGTAACTTCATCATTTTGAAGCGTTGGCTATGGTTCCTTGGGTCGTATTTTATGTCCCGAACAAATATCATGCTATCCAATACCGGCTCCGTACCAAGGCGTCCGACCTCGACCATGGCAGGCGATAATACATGCACGATTGGTGGAATTACAGTTTAATTGCCATAAAATGCTAAAAAATGTAAGTTGATCATTTCGAAGCATTGATTATGGTTCCTTGGGTCCTATATGATGTCTCGGACAAATATCATGTGATACGGTACCGGCTCCGTACCAAGGCGTTCGTCCTGGACCATGGCAGGCGATAATACAGGCACGACTAGCGGAATTCCAGTTTAATTTCCAAAAAATGTAACTTGATCATTTCGAAGCGTTGGTTATGGTTCCTTGGGTCATATTTGATGTCTCGGAAAAATATCCTCTAATCCGGTACCAGCTACGTACCAAGGCGTCCTGCCTGGACCATGGCAGGCGATAATATAGGCACGAGTAGCAAAATTCCCTTTTAATTGCCATAAAATGCAAAAAGAATGTAACTTCATCATTTCGAAGCGTTAGTTATGGTTCCTTGGGTCGTATTTGATGTCCCGGACAAATATCATGTGATCTGGTACCGGATCCCTAACAAGGCGTCCGGCCTGGACCATAGCAGGGAATAATACAGGCATGGCTGGCGGAATTCCATTTTAATCACCATAAAATGCCAAAAAATGTAACTTGATCATTTCGAAGTGATGGTTATGGTTCCTAGGGTCTTATTTGATGTCCCGGACAAATATCATGTGATCTGGTATCGGCTCCCTACCAAGGCGTCCGGCCTGGACCATAGTAGGGAATAATACAGGCATGACGGGCGGAATTCCATTTTAATCGCCATAAAATGCCAAAAAATGTAACTTGATCATTTCGAAGCTTTAATTATTGTTACTTGGGTCGTACTTGATGTCCCGGACAAATATCATGTTATCCGATACTGGCTCCGTACCAAGGCGTCTGGCATGGACCATGGCAGGCGATAATACATGCACGACTGGTGGAATTCCTGTTTAATTGCCATAAAATGCCAAAAAATGTAACTTGATAATTTAGAAGCATTGGTTATGGTTCCTTGGGTCGTATTTTATGTCTCGTAGAAGTATCCGGTACCAGCTCCGTACCAAGGCGCCCGGCCTGGACCATGGCAGGAGATAATAAAGGCACAACTGGCAGAATTCCAATTTAATTGCCATAAACTGCCAAAACTTTAACTTGATCATTTCGAAGTGTTGGCTATGATTCCTTAGGTCGTATTTGATGTCCCGGAAAAATATCATGGGATATGGTACCGGATCCGTACCAAGGCGTCCGGCCTAGACTATGGCAGGCGATAAGACAGGCACGACTTGCGGAATTCCAGTTTAATTGACATAAAATGCCAAAAAATGTAACTTGATCATTTCGAAGCGTTGGTTATGGTTCCTTGGGTCGTATTTGATGTCCCGGAAAAATATCATGCGATCTGGTACCGGCTCCGTACCAAGGCGTCCGGCCTGGACTATGGCAGGCGATAATACATGCACGACTTGCGGAATTCCAGTTTAATTGACATAAAATGCCAAAAAATGTAACTTGATCATTTCGAAGCGTTGGTTATGGTTCCTTGGGTCGTATTTGATGTCCCGGAAAAATATCATGCGATCCGGTACCGGCTCCGTACCAAGGCCTCTAGCCTGGACCATGGCAGGCAATAATACAGGCACGACTTGCGGAATTCTTGTTTAATTGCCATAAAATGCCAAAAAATGTAACTAGATCATTTAGNGATAATACAGGCACGACTGGCGGAATTCCAGTTTAATTGCCATAAAATGCCAAAAAATGTTACTTGATCATTTCGAAGCGTTGTTTATGGTTCCTTGGGTCGTATATGATTTCCCAGAAAAATATTAGATGATCCGGTACCGGCTCCGTACCAAGGCGTCCGGCCTGGACCATGGCAGGCAATAATACACGCACGATTGGCAGAATTCCAGTTTACTTGCCATAAAATGCCAAAAAATGTAACTTGATCATTTAGAAGCATTGGTTATGGTTCCTTTGTTCGTATTAGATGTCCTGGACAAATATCATGAGATCCGATACCGGCTCCGTGCCAAGACGTCCGGCCTGGACCATGGCAGGTGATAATACAGGAACGACTGGCGGAATTCCAGTTTAATTGCCATAAAATGCCAAAAAATGTAACTTGATCATTTAGAAGCATTGGTTATGGTTCCTTGGGTCGTATTTGATGTCCCGGAAAATATCATGTGATCCAGTACCGGCTCCGTACTTAGCCTGCGGCCTGGACCATGGCACGCGATAATACAAGCACGACTGGCGGAATTCCAGTGTAATTGCCATAAAATGCCAAAAAATGTAACTTGATCATTTAGAAGCATTGGTTATGGTTCCTTGGGTCGTATTTGATGTCCCGGAAAATATCATGTGATCCAGTACCGGCTCCGTACTTAGCCTGCGGCCTGGACCATGGCAGGCGATAATACATGCACCACTGGCGGAATTCTAGTTTAATTGCCATAAAATACCAAAAAATGTAATTTGATCATTTGAAGTGTTGGTTATGGTTCCTTGGGTAATATTTGATATCCCGAAAAGATATCATGCGATCCGGTACCGCCTCCGCACCAAGGCGTACGGCCTGGACCATGGCAGGCGATAATACATGCACGACTAACGGAATTCCAATTTAATTGCCATAAAATGCCAAAAAATGTAACTTGATCATTTTGTAGCGTTGGTTATGGTTCCTTGGGTCGTATTTGATGTCCCGAAAAAATGTCATGAGATCAGGTACCGGCTCCGTACCAAGGCGTCCGGGCTGGACCGTGGCATGCGATAATACATGCACGACTGGCGGAATTCCAGTTTAATTGCCATAAAATGCTAAAAAATGTAATTTGAGCATTTCGAAGAGTTGTTTATGGTTCCGTGGGTCATATTTAATGTCGCGGAAAAATATCATGCCATCCGGTAACGGCTGTGTACCAAGGCGTTCGGCCTGGACCATAGCAGGCGATAATACAGGCATGACTGGCGGAATTCCAGTTTAACTGGCATAAAATGCCAAAAAATGTAACTTAATCATTTCGAGGCATTGGTTATGGTTCCTTGGGTTGTATTTGATGTCCTGGAAAAATATCATGCGATCCGGTATCGGCCCCATACCAAGGCGTCCGGCCTAGACCATGGTAGGCGATAATACAGGAACGACTGTCGGAATTCCTGTATAATTTTTATAAAATGCCAAAAAATGTAACTTGATAATTTCAAAGCGTTAGTTATGGTTCCTTGGGTCATATTTGATATCCCGGACAATTATCATGCGATCCGGTACTGGCTCCGTACCAAGGCGTCCGGCTTGGACCATGGCAGGCGTTAATACATGCACGACTGACGGAATTCCAGTTTAATTGCAATAAAATGCCAAAAAATGTAACTTGATCATTTCGAAGCGTTGGTTATGGTTCCTTGGGTCGTATTTGATGTCCCTAAAAAATATCATGATATCCGGTACCGGCTCCATACCAAGGCATCCGGGCTGGACCATGGCAGGCGATAATACAGACACGACTGGCGGAATTCCAGTTTAATTGGCATAAAATGCCAAAAAATGTAACTTAATCATTTCGAGGCGTTATTTATGGTTCCTTGGGTCGTATTTGATATCCCGGACAAATATCATGCGATCTGGTACCGGCTCCGTACCAAGGCGTCTGGCTTGGACCATGGCAGGCGATAATACATGCACGACTGACGGAATTCCAGTTTAATTACCATAAAATGCCTAAAAATGTAACTTGATCATTTCGAAGTGTTGGTTATGATTCCTTGGGTTGTATTTGATGTCCCAAAAAAATATGATATGATCCGGTATCGGCTCCATACAAAGGCGTCCGGCTTGGACCATGGATTGCGATAATACATGCACGTCTAGTGGAATTCTAGTTTAATAGAAATAAAATTCCAAAAGGTGTAACTTGATCATTTCGATGCGTTGTTTATGGTTCCTTGGGTCTTTTTTGATGTCCCGGACAAAGATCATGGGATTTGGTACTGGCTCCGTACCAAGGAGTCCGACCTGGACCATGGCAGGCGATAATACAGACACGAGTGGCAGAATTCCAGTTTAATTGCCATAAAATACCAAAAAATGTAACTTGATCATTTCGAAGCGTTGGTTATGGTTCCTTGTGTCGTATTTGATGTCTCGGAGAAATATCATGCTATCCGGTACCAGCTCTCTACCAAGGCGTCCAGTCTGGACCATGGCAGGCGATAATACAGACACGAGTGGCAGAATTCCAGTTTAATTGCCATAAAATACCAAAAAATGTAACTTGATCATTTCGAAGCGTTGGTTATGGTTCCTTGTGTCGTATTTGATGTCTCGGAGAAATATCATGCTATCCGGTACCAGCTCTCTACCAAGGCGTCCAGTCTGGACCATGGCAGGCGATAATACAGACACGAGTGGCAGAATTCCAGTTTAATTGCCATAAAATGCAAAAAAATGTAACTTGATCATTTCGAAGCGTTGGTTATGGTTCCTTGTGTCGTATTTGATGTCCCGGAGAAATATCATGCCACAATCCACGCTGGTCCACGCCCCGAGTCGATCGGCGGACCGGCTCAACACCATTCCACATTCGACCGGGGCGCATCGCCGGCCCCTATCCGCTTCCCTCCTGACAATTTCAAGCATTCTTTGACTCTCTTTTCAAAGGCCTTTTCATCTTTCCCTCGCGGTACTTGTTCTCTATCGGTCTCTCGCCCGTATTTAGCATTGGACGGAATTTCCAGTTTAATTGCCATAAAATGCCAAAAAATGTAACTTGATCATTACGAGGCGTTGGTTACGGTTCCTTGTGTCGTATTTGATGTCTCCGACAAAGATCATGAGATTTGGTACTGGCTCCGTACCAAGGAGTCCGACCTGCACCATGGCAGGCGATAATACAGGCATGACTGGCGGAATTCAAGTTTAATTGCCAAAAAATGCCAAGATATGTAACTTGATCATTTCGAAACATTGGTTATGGTTACTTGGGTCATATTTTATGTCCCGACAAATATTATGCGATTCGGTACCGGCTACGTACCACAGCGTCCGGCCTGGACCATGGCAGGCAATACTACTGGCACAACTGACGGAATTCCAGTTTAATTGCCATAAAAAGACAAAAAATGTAACTTGACCATTTCCAAGAGTTGGTTATGGTTCCTAGGGTTTTATTTGATGTCCCAGAAAAATATCACGCGATCCGGTATCGGCTACATACCAAGGCGTCCGGCCTGGACCATGAATGGCAATAATACAGGCACGACTAGCGGAATTCTAGTTTAATATCCATAATATGCCAAAAGATGTAACTTGATCATTTTGAAGCATTGGTTATGGTTCCTTGGGTCGTATTTGATGTCTTGGATAAATATCATGCTATCCGGTACTAGCTTTGTACCAAGGCGTCCAGTCTGGACTATGGCAGGCGATAATACAGACACGGCTGGCAAAATTCCAGTTTAATTGCCATAAAATTAAAAAAAATGTAACTTGATCATTTCGAAGCACTGGTTATGGTTCCTTGGGTCATAGTTGATGTCCCGGAAAAATATCATGCAATTCAGTACCGGCTACGTACCAAGGCGTCCGGCCTGGACCATGGCAGGCGACAATACAGGAACGACTTGGCGGAATTCCAGTTTAATTGCCATAAAATGCAAAAAAATGTAATTTTATCATTTTGAAGCGGTGGTTATGGTTAATTGTGTTGTATTTGATGTCCCGGACAAATATCATGCGATTCGGTATCGGCTCCATACCAAGGCATCCGGCCTGGACCATGGCAGGCGATAATATAGGCACGACTGGCAGAATTCCAGTTTAATTGCCATAAAATGCAAAAAAATGTAATTTTATCATTTTGAAGCGGTGGTTATGGTTAATTGTGTTGTATTTGATGTCCCGGACAAATATCATGCGATTCGGTATCGGCTCCATACCAAGGCATCCGGCCTGGACCATGGTAGGCGAAAATTGAGGCACGACTGGACAAATTCCAATTTAATTGCCATAAAATGCCAAACAATGTAACTTGATCATTTCCAAGCTTTGGTTATGGTTCCTTCGTTCGTATTTGATGTCCCGGAGAAATATCATGCAATCCGGTACCGGTTTCGTACCAAGGCGTCTGGACTGGACCATGGCAGGCGATAATAGAGGCACGACTGGCGGAATTCCAGTTTAATTGCCATGAAATGCCAAAAAAATGTAATTTGATCATTTTGAAGCGTTGGTTATGGTTCCTTGGGTAGTATTTGATGACCTAGATAAATATCATGCTATCCAGTACCGGCTTCGTGCCAAGGCGTCCGCTCTGGACCATGGCAGGCGATAATACAGGCACGACTTGCGAAATTCCAGTTTAATTTCCATAAAATGCCAAAAAATGTAACTTGATCATTTCGAAACTTTGGTTATGGTTACTTGGGTCGTATTTGATGTACCTGACAAATATCATGCTATCCGGTACCGAATCCGTACCAAGGCGTCCGGCCTAGACCATGGCAGGCCATAATACAGGCACGACTGGCGGAATTCCAGTTTAATTGCCATAAAAAGACAAAAAATGTTACTTTGCCCTTTCGAAGAGTTGTTTATGGTTCCTTGGATTTTATTTGATGTCCCAGAAAAATATCACGCGATCCGGTATCGGCTCCATACCAAGGCGTCCGGCCTAGACCATGAATGGCAATAATACAGGCACGACTAGCGGAATTCTAGTTTAATAGCCATAATATGCCAAAAGATGTAACTTGATCGTTTTGAAGCATTGGTTATGGTTCCTTGGGTCGTATTTGATGTCCTGGATAAATATCATGCTATCCGGTACTAGCTTTGTACCAAGGCGTCCACTCTGGACTATGGCAGGCGATAATACAGGCACGAGTGGCGGAATTCAAGTTTAATTACAATAAAATGCAAAAAAATGTAACTTGATCATTTTGAAGCGTTGGTTATGGTTCCTTGTGTCGTATTTTATGTCCCAGAGAAGTATCATGCTATCCAGTACTGGCTCCGTACCAAGGCGTCCGGCATGGACTGTGGCAGGCGATAATACAGGCACGACTGGCGAAATTCCAGTTTAATTGCCATAAAATTCAAAAAAATGTAACTTGATCATTTCGAAGCACTGGTTATGGTTCCTTGGGTCATATTTGATGTCCCGGAAAAATGTCATGCGATTCAGTACTGGCTACGTACCAAGGCGTCCAGCCTGGACCATGGCAGGCGACAATACAGGAACGACTTGGCGGAATTCCAGTTTAATTGCCATAAAATTCCAAAAATGTAACTTGATCGTTTTGAAGAGTTGGTTATGGATTCTTGGGTTGTATTTGATGTCCCAAAAAAATATCATGCGGTCCGGTACCAGCTCCATACCAAGGTGTCCGGCCTAGACCATGGCAGGCGATAATATAGGCACGACTGGCAGAATTCCAGTTTAATTGCCATAAAATGCAAAAAAATGTAATTTGATCATTTTGAAGAGGTGGTTATGGTTATTTGTGTTGTATTTGATGTCCCGGACAAATATCATGCGATTCGGTATCGGCTCCATACCAAGGCATCCGGCCTGGACCATGGTAGGCGATAATAGAGGCACGACTGGCAAAATTCCAATTTAATTGCCATAAAATGCCAAAAAATGTAACTTGATCATTTCCAAGGTTTGGTTATGGTTCCTTCATTCGTATTTGATGTCCCGGAGAAATATCATGCAATCCGGTACCGGTTCCGTACCAAGGCGTCTGGACTGGACCATGGCAGGCGATAATAGAGGCATGACTGGTGGAATTCCAGTTTAATTGCCATGAAATGCCAAAAAAAATGTAATTTGATCATTTCGAAGCGTTGGTTATGGTTCCTTGGGTCGTATTTTATGACCTGGATAAATATCATGCTATCCAGTACCGGCTTCGNAGTTTAATTTCCATAAAATGCCAAAAAATGTAACTTGATCATTTCGAAGCGTTGGTTATGGTTACTTGGGTCGTATTTGATGTACCTGACAAATATCATGGTATCCGGTACCGAATCCGTACCAAGGCGTCCGGCCTAGACCATGGCAGGCGATAATACAGGCACGGCTGGCAGAATTCCAGTTTAATTTCCATAAAATGCCAAAAAAAGTAACTTGATAATTTCGAAGAGTTGGTTATGGTTCGTTGTGTTGTATTTGATGTCCAAGACAAATATCATATGATGCGGTATCGGTTCCGTACCAAGGCGTCCGGCCTGGACCATGGCAGGCGTTAATAGAGGCACGACTGGCAGAATTCCAATTTAATTGCCATAAAATGCCAAAAAATGTAACTTGATCATTTAGAAGAGGTGGTTATGGTTCCTTGGGTGGTATTTGATGCCCGGACAAATATCATGTGATCCAGTACCAGATCCGTACCAAGGCGTCCGACTTGGACCATGGCAGGCGATATTATATGCAAGACTAGCGGAATTCCAGTTTAATTGCCATAAAATGCCAAAAAATGTAACTTGAT
>MDKJ01043553.1:0-22317 GCA_005239525.1 Nicotiana knightiana | reverse complement strand
GATTTAGGTCGAAAACTCAACGTGATTGTTTGCCAACCCATAACTCTAGAATATCAAATTACATTGAATTCGTCTTTAAGTTAGTTGTCTCTTTAATCTCTTAATTTACTATTTTAGATTAATTTGACTTAAATATTTGTTTGAGTTTAGTGTAGTTGATAGTGAATCACAAGTCCCTGTGGGTACGATATCTGGACTTAAAATCCTATATTACTTGTCGACCACGTACACTTGCGTGTGCTTTGGGAAATCAATCAACAAGTTTTTAGCATCATAAGTGAGTACGTGTAAGTCATTTAGTATTTGACTTCATTGGACTTAAAGAAACAAAAGTAAAAGATCTTATAACCATTTTTCCTAATTCAACCACTTCAAACAGAACACTCCATCTAGCAAGTTTTCTGTAAGAAGTCTTATAACATATTTCTAATTTAAGCAATCCCAACAGACGCTACAGAAATTTTTCAACAAAACAAAACAATTCCAACAAGAATTATTAGCACCTTAGCAACGAAAGTTTTTGCGGTTCTAAAGGAGTATGGTGCAACCTTTTCCAAGACTATCATACGGATTTTTCCTTACTCCATGTATGTTAAGGCTGAGCCCTTCTTCATTTTGGCATGATCTTGTAATTACTCGAGTTTGATAACAAGGCATAAAGAAAAATTCATATCCCGGAATTTACGTATATTTTCCTAGTCTTGTAAGTTACAATATCCTCCTTATCGAGACTTCATATTCAATTGTGTATTTCATTTTCTTCTGGTCATGACAGCAAAGAATCTATATATAAAATATTATAGTATTTTCATTACCATCGAGCTATAATCGATGGGAAGGCTTCTATTGGGCAACCTCTGATCTTATGGTAAGTCAAATGTCGAGCCTATTGTGGTCGAGCGCCTATGAGCGAGGCAGAGCGCCTATGGACGAGCCTACAATGGCATAGCAGTTATTTATAAATATCGAGCCTTATACTCGGTACATTATTTCATACTAACGTCCCCTTTTAGGGCCGCTGCATTTCATGTGTGCAGGTTCAGACAGACAGACGGATAGACCTCCTCAGTAGGTGTTGCCCGAATTCAGCTTTATCGGTAAGCTCCCCGTCCTTCGGAGTTGCCGTGTCTAGAAGTTTTGCGTACATCTTGTGTGTAATTGTAGATAGTTTATGGGTAGGTTAGGGCCCTGTTCTGATCGCACTACATCTATCAGCAGAGGCTTGTAGACATATCCTGTCAGTTCGTGCAGTATGTTGGGCTTGTAGGCCCTGTACGTATATTTTGTGGCTTGTCAGCTATAGTAGTTAAGACGGCCTTGCCGACCCATCTTTATCTTGACATTTAGTCAGCATTAGTCTGTATTCAGTTTTATATTTTGCTTCACAAATTGTCTTTCAATATGGCCCCTGGACAAAGTATGACATTATATATCCAGGATTCCTGAGTCGCAAGTTGGTATGCAAGGATAGATGAGGCACCGACTGCCGGTCTGCCCCCAGGCTCGGGGCATGATAAAAGTGGTATCAGAGTAGTTATGTCCTAGGGGGTCTACAAGTCGTGTCTATACATATGTTTGTCTTGTCTTGTCCTACTTACATTCCAGACATACGTTTTATTATTATTGCACTCCTTAGTAAGTGCTCATTTACTCTTGACACTGGGTTTAGGGATATACTAGTTGATGCTTATGGTTCTGTATAATGTCATCGCCTTTCATTCCTTTTATAAACTACTAAGTTTCCACGTTCCCGTGGATTTAAAAGCTTAAATTTCATTCTCTAATAAAAAAATTATGATTTCAAAAGTAATAAAATGAATAACTAATGTGATAATTCACCGTTGGCTTGTCAAACAGCGACATTAGGCGCCATCACAAGTTATAGTGGATTTTGGACCATGACATAAAAAGTGATGAGTGAAGAAGCAGGCAACAAGATGTACAGGAGAGGGGGTTGATCGTGTGTGTGCGCAATGTGTGTGAGTGACGTGAAAATGGTGTGTGCAAGTGTTTTATGTAGTGTATAAATTGGGGATTTTGGGGATTGGGATAAACATGAGGCTATTTAGGGAGTTAGTTGTGATATATTAGGAGATAGTGAGCGAAATTTGGGATTATGGGGTTGGGGATAAGAAAATCATGGAATTAGTTAGGATACTTACTGTTTTTGTATCTTTTCAGAATTACTCATTTCTGGTTGTTTATTTTTTTCATTAGTTTTTAGTTTTTTCTTCTTTTTTTTTTAACATTTTACTAACCCCCTTTTTATTAAGTAAATGAAATTAAAATACATACATACATACATACATATATATATATATATATATATATATATATATATATATATATATATATATATATATATAATATTTTGGTTTTTAACATAAAATTCATACTCTAAGAATGTGAGTATTTTTTATTAAATTAAGGTAAAAGTTTAAAATATTAAGATTAGACCTAAAAGAAATATTTACACTAAAATAGTATTGAATTTGGTTGTGGCCAAAAATTAGATGTTCCAGCATGCCCCTCTTTTCTAGGAAACATGAAGAGTTTTCAGGCAAAGAAAATGAACAGTGTGACTGATTTTTGACCTCACTATTATTTAAAAAGGAAGAGAAGATAAAAGAATGAAATGTGACTGAGCATTCATTTTAGATAACCTACATATCTCGAGTTATGAGGGAATAAGTTCACGTGTAATTCAAGTGAAAGAAGAGTGATGGATTATGCTTAGAGGGAGAGTGGAGTGAAATTACGTCGAGATTCGGATCCACGGTTCCTACTATTACATTAAAATGAAAAGACAATTACAAACTCTTGAAATCTAAGAGCTACAAAATTCCTAGCTAAATGCCATTTGGAGTCTCGTCTTGATTCTTGACTTGCGTCTTCTATTAAACATTAGATTGAATTTGAAGCTCTCGATGTTACAGACTGTGAAATATTCTAACAGCTTGTTTCTTGATCAGATGATGAGAAGATGGATCTTGAGATCCTATGTCTTTGCATGCATTACGTCAAAGTTGGTTGGGACTGGTATTGAGATCAAACATTCCACTTTCTCTAGCAAGATATGTAATCTTATTTTTGCATATCCAATCCATACGTTGCAGAAAAACCTACAACCATCACAAACAAACAAAACGAACAAAAAATTTCTTCCCCAATCTATAGTAGGAATTTTTCGTGAGTTATTGAAAATACAATAAACTATCTTTGCTATTACATAATAACGAATTGAAAAAGAAAATAGATTTTTTTATATTATATAATTGGGGATGTCATACCATGTATTGACAAGAAGGAAGCCAACCAGGAGATGTAGTACCTTGTGTTTCGATAAGACGAGACTCGTAGCACTCTAGGATGCTACTAGGGAATGTGTCACCATATGTTGGAAATAAAATAAGGCATGTAGAGTTTTGTGATGCTACTAGGGAATGTCGTACCCTAAGGTGGCAATGACATGAGGCTCGAAAGCACTTTGAGATGATACTAGGGAATGTTGTACCCTACATTAGCAATAAGAAATGTAACCAAGGGGTGTAGTACTCTGTGTTGGCAATAAGATGAGGCTCGTGGAATTCAATGATGCTACTAGGCAATGTGGTACCCTATGTTAGAAATAAGAAATGCAACCAGGGGATGTAGTGACATGCGTTAGCAATATGGGGAGGCTCTTGGCTCTCTAACATTCTACTAGGGAATGTTGTACCCTATGCAAGAATACAATAATGCAACCAAAGGATGTAGTACCCTGTGTTGACATTAAGATGAACCTCGTGGCACTCTAAGATAATACTAGGTAATGTCTTACCCTATGCTGGAAGAAAGTAATGCACCCAGGGCATGTAGTGACCTATGTAGGCAATAAGATGAGTCTCTTGGCTCTCTAAGATTCGACTAGGGAATGTCGTACCCTATATAGGCAGAAAATAATACAACTAGGGGATGTAGTACCCTGTATTGAAGATAGGATATTGGTTCCCTATAATGAAACTAAAAATAACATGATTACTTATATATTGGATGAAAATCAGGGATTTAAGAACTTCACTTGGTGGTATTCGTATTTTCACGAACTATTTCCTAAAATTGTATGTTCCTGTTCTGAGCAAATTAAGTAGTTAGTTTTAAAATGATGATCAGTTTGTGGCTTTGGTTTCTTGAGTGACTTGACCTTGCATCCATTACACTTGTTACAAAAACTGACCCAATCGATGGTCGTACAAATTTCCTGGAGATTCTGTCTTTACTTTCTAGAGATCTTCTTTCTCAACATCAAAATCTGACTATTTTGCGCCTATCACCATTTATGTTTATAGTGCAAACAACCATGCTCCCAACCAACTGTTAACTGAGTTGCTTTTGTTGACCCTTGAAACATTCTTCATTCATTCCACCCTTTTGCTTGTTAGGGAAAATTACATATGGTTTTATGCCTTTGCCGATACGGTTTATGACCAAAAATATTTGCTAACGGGGAAACTGTAACCAACTTTGTGGCCTTTATTTGCTTTGCTTTAACAAATTAGATTGAAAGGGACTCAAGAAATAATTCTAAAGAGAAAAAGAAGGTGAAATAACAGGTATTACAACTTAATCAATAAGTGTCCCTTTCAGGGGGAAAATAAGAAAGGACTTATCTAGAGGAATATGCCGACTTCAATGAACATGACATGCACTTTGGACTGGATGCCTGATCTTTGAGCTGTCTAATTCTCAAAATCTATTATAAACTTCACTTTTAAAATGAGTTCTTTGTCTTAATTGTGCTTGTGCCGGGATATATGAAGATCTAAATCGATCAATGATTCCCTTTTAGGGTTTTCACCAACTGACCTCTCTCTTTTGTCTTTCTCTCAATTCACCGTTGCTTTATAGTGCATGTGAGGGTTTTCACCAATAAGACTCTCATTTTATTTTTTTCTCTACATGCATTACGTCAAACCTGATCAGAAGGTCTTAACAAAGAAAGGTAAAAGAACTATTCAGTTCAATTACAACTTTTGGAACCATTTTGACGGAACAACCGTCGCAAATAAAATAAAAACATGCCCCAATTTCTTTGAATACTGGGAAAATGTGGATTTTTGTTTTAATGTGACCGAACCCCAGAGTGAGGCAGCCTATGTATCCTTTCGAAATCAAGTCAGACATAGTTCAATTAACATGAACTTATTTTGATAATTTTTTTTACTTCTTTTCTTTCTTTTCATTTTTCATTTTTTTATTAAGTACATTGGTTCCAAAAGAGGGGAAGAACAAAAAAAATATAAACAAGGCTTAAAAAGGCTAACTAAGGTTGACCAGTGTTTGGGTAGCGAGAATGATAGCCTTTAATCGTCCCAACCTGAGAATGCTTAGTCTAAAAATGCCCCAACAAAGGCATGCCAGACGTAGTATCTCTTGGCTGCATCTGCATTGACGAATATATATGTCAACTTTCCTTCTATATCTACCAAGTGTAGAGCTCCTTCTAACAATATTTTTTTGATGAGGTATGGACCTTGCCAATTTGGAGCGAACTTTCTTTTGCTTCTTCTTGGTAAGGAAAGATACGTTTCAAAACAAGTTGTCCTACCTCGAATTATCTTGGGCACACTTTCTTATTGTAAGCGCGTGCCATTCTTTGTTGGTATAACTGACCAAAACAAACTGCGGCCAAACACTTTTCATCAATTGTTCCAATTAGGAATTGACCCAATAAATGTCCTCGATCCCTGCTTCAAGAATGACTCGGAGAGAGGGCATCTGAATTTCAGCAGGTATGACTGCTCCAGTGCCATAAACCAACAATTGGAGCTATGCGCCAACTTATGTATGAACAGTTTCCTGGTATCCCAAAAGAGAAAAAGGCGGTGTCTCGTGCCATTGTGTATACCCTTGGACCATCTTCCTATGAATCTTCTTGATGTTCTTATTTGCAGCTTTAATAGCTCCATTAGCTTTGGGTTTGTAAGGAGTAGAATTGCAATGCTCAATTTTAAATTGTTCACGTACCTCTTTCATCAGCTGACTATTCAAATTAGTTGCATTATCTGTGATAATGGTTTTTAGAATACCGGAACGACAGATGATGTTGGAGTGAACAAAGTCTAATACTGCTTTCTTAGTGATTTCTTTCAACGTAATAGCTTCCACTCATTTAGTGAAGTAATCAATTGCGACCAAGCTGAATCTCTGCTCATTTGAAGCTTTTGGCTCGATTGGACTAATGACGTCCATTCCCCAAGAAACAAAAGGCCAACGAGCCGCATAGGATACAATTCTGAAGTAGATGAGTGAATCAAGTAACTGTGAATCTGACACTCATGGCACTTGTGAAAAAAAAATGAAAACAATCTCGCTCCATAGTATGTCAATAATATCCAGCCCGAAGGATTTTCTTCGCTAGAACGTATACATTCATGTGCGACCACAAACTCCCGAGTTCACTTCATTCATAATCATTTTAGCTTCTTTGACTTCCATACATCTCAACAAATTCAAATCCGCAACCTTCATGCCTCATCTCGGATTACTGGTTTCTTAACTCTCTCTTTTCTTATTCTGTTATTTCCTCTTCTTTTTTTTAATTTCCCTCAATTTTTCTTTTGTTCTTTTAAAAAAATTATGATCGAACCCGTTGGAGGTTCCCCATGTATCATGTTGTACATGAATCAGATAATTATGTAGTCCAAATGAGAAATAATAACAATTTTGATGGGTTTTTTGAATTTTTTGTAAGATAAAATAAAAAAAATTCATTCATTTTTCAATCAATATTTTTTAAATACAATGAGAGAAAAAGGAAATATATATAAACTGACCAAACTGACTTTAATGACATAAACATAACGAGAATAACAAACTCGGATGGAAATAAAAGACTCCAAATATAAAATATAAAATGCGACAAATGAAAATGAAACTAAAATTAATTGACTGCATTAAGACTTTAATCTTCAATGGTCTTCCTACTAAACATATATCATCAATGGTCTACATCCCTCGGCCTCCACTCTCCTCCAAAAGTCTCATACAAATTTTGAAACACTGCCGGCAACTGTGGATCGAGGGCACGTGCCTGTTGGAAAACTTTCTCATTGTTTAGATGACGATAATCATCATGAATATATGTTGATTTGTCTGCCAAATTGAAGTACTTACTCTTTGGCTTGCCCTACATTCACGTGACAATTTTGCAACCACATCTAGGTAGTGTTGAGGGCGTATCCCATCTTAGCCCCACATCCATCGTATTCTTCAATACGACGGTTTAGCACACCTCTCTCAATCAGCTATTGGTGGCACTCTACTTCAAATTCGGTGTGTTGATGACACCTCTCCTGTCTTTTTATTTCTTCTAATTGTGCGTCAAACTGACCCTTTGAGCATATCTAATGGGCCCTCTATCTTTCAAACTGTTCTTTCTACATATCCAATGGGCCCTTTATCTTTCAAACTATTCTTTCTACTAATCTACCTCCAACTTTTGTTGGTGCGCATCCTCTTCAATGATACTCAAGTCTTCTTGCAGCTTATGTATTTTAGCATTTTTGTTCACCTCCAATCTTCTGACTAAACCAATTGTGTTTTCCAATTCTTCTTCTAAGCGGGTTGCCTCATTTGTAGCGTACTTTATATCTTTATCCATGATCCATAAGGCAGATTGATAATATTTCTCAGTATTTATGTGAATTTGAGTGACTTCGTCCTGCTACTGGGCTTGTTGTTGGGCTATGGTGATCCGATCATGCTCTTGTAATGACCCAGACGATTGTTTTGAGAGTTGTTTTCTTGTTCCCCCATGTACTACTTCGACCGAGCATGCTCTAGTCTCAAGGTTAAAAGCTTAATTTGAAATGGCTGACCAGATGTTGATTTATGTGTAAACGACTTCGGAATGGAGTTCTGATGGTTCAGTTAGCTCCATTGGGCGACTTTGGACATAAGAGTATGTCCGTTGTGATTTGGAGGTTAGAAATTTGGAAGTTTGACCGAGAGTGGACTTTTTGGTTAATGGGCTCGGATTGGGTTACCGGGATTTGGAGCATGTCAATGGTGTAATTTATTACTTGTGTCAAAATTTGAGGTCAATCAGACGTGATTTGATATGTTTCGGCATCAAATGAAAAATTTAGAAGTTTAAAGTTCATTAGGCTAGAATCTATGTGTGATTCGTGCTTTTGAGGTTGTTTAATGTGATTTGAGGGCTCGGCTAAGTTAGTATGATATTTTGGGACTTGATGGTATGTTTGATTGAGGTCCATAAGTCCTCGGGCGAGTTTCGGATGGTTAACAGATCAATTTTGGACCTGGAACAATGCTAAAAACTTTCTGGTATCCAGTTCTGATTTCCTTCTTCACGTTCACGAACGGAGCCTCGCATTTGCGGATGGTAGCTGGTTGCAGTTGAGGATTTTTTCTACACGTTTACAAGGAGGGAGTCACACTCGAATGTTTTGGGTAGTGCGTGCATCGCTAACGCGAGAAGGGAGACGCATTCATGAAGAGGATGGGAGGTAGCTAGGACCCCACGCGTCCGCGTAAGGGAGATCGTGTTCGCGAAGCATGGGATTGGCAAGGCATCGCGTTTGCGAGTGGTGCCTATCATTCGCGTTGAATTATTGCGGGCAACAAATGGAATTATGCTGCGCAGACGTGAAAGGAGCGGCAGATTCGCGAAAAAAAGTTACCTAGGCAGATTTATATATTTCAAAAGGAGGGTTGAGTTCATAACATAAATTTTATTTTTGGAGCTCGGTGAGAGGTGATTCTTGGAGAGATTTTCAAGTGAGTAATTGGGGTAAGTGATTGTTATCTAGTTTTGGTTAATTTACATGATTATGCCTTTGATTTTATCATTAAATAAGTGGTTTCGGGAGAAAATTGGGGGGAAATGGAGAAAAGTTCTTAGGCAAAATTTTGATGTTTTTATCGTGATTTTGGTATCGAATTTGATTAATTTTGGTATGGTTGGACTCGTGGTCGAATGGACGATTGAATTTTATCACTTTTACCCGATTCCGAGACACGGGCCAGGGGCCTACTTTTTATTTGACTATTTGACTTTTGATACGAGCTTAGTATTTTCTTATGGAATTCATTACTTTAGCTTGTGTTGATTGTATCGAATTGTTTGTGACTAGATTCAAGGCATTCAGAGGCCGTTTTGCAAAGCAAAATTGTGTTGGAGTATGAAACCCCTTATTATGTGTCATGTGATTGGTGTTGAGGTGACACACATTCCAGGTGACACGCGTGTGGGCGTGCACCATAGGAATTGTGACTTGGTTAAATTCAATGGAACTGTATAGTTGAATAATATGTTGATTATCTGTAACGACCTGGCTAGTCATTTTGAGAATTTAAGTCCCGTGCATAAGGCCTTGAGCAACTTCATATTATGTGTATTGACCTGCGTGCGTGGTTGAATTCAGTTACCGGATGATTCAGAGACAAATTGGAAGAAGGGTTCAAGTTTTGGAAGCTCAAGTGGTAGAGTTGACCGGAATTTGAATTTTGTGTAAACGATTCCGAAATGGGTTTTGGATGATCCCAACATCTTTGTAAGGTGATTTTGTATTTAGGCGCGCGTATGATTTTGAATTTGATGGTCCGTAGGGTAATTTGGAGCATTTCGCCGAAAGTTGAAAAAGTTGAAGTTTTGAAGGTTGAGAGGTTTGACCAAGAGTTTACTTGGGCGGTATTGGGTCGGAATGCAATTCCGAGAGTTTGAACAACTCTGTTATTTTATTTGGGACTTGCGTGTAAAATTTGACATAGTTCCGGGTTGATTTGATAGGTTTCGACGCAAGTTTTAGAAGTTTGATGATTGGAAAGTTCATAAGTTCAATTCATGGTGTGATTCGTATTTTTGACTTGTTTGATGTGATTTGAGACCTCGAGAAGGTTTGTGTTAAGGTATGGAACTTGTTAGTATGCTTGGACGGGGTCCCGGGGGAGGGGGGTGTTTCGGACGAGTTTCAGATGGTTTTGATAGTGTAGGTCAGGTCTGGGTCTGGTGCCTCGCACCTGCAACATCTTAGAGCGCATGTGCGCCTCCGCTTCTTCGTGATCCTGATTGCTTCTACGATCATAGAGGCCTAGGAGCTAGCTCGCCTCTACGGATGCTGACACGCAGGTGCGAAGGCCGCTTCTGCGGTTGAGTGATCGCATATGCGAAAGAGTTTGCTTTTGCGCTCTTGTTATCGTTTCTGCGGTGCCGCTGGAGCGGCTATATTTTCTGCGGATGCGAACCTAGGTCTTGCAAGTCAAGTTTGTAGATGCGAACGTCTTCCCGCAAATGCGATAGCGCGGATGCGAAAGTCCTAGGCAGAGAATTTATATTCGAGGGTTTTGCCATTTTCTCCATATTTTGAGTTTTAGACCTCGGTTTTGGGAGATGCTTCGTGGGTTTTTCAAGAAAATCGATTGGATAAGTGTTCTTCAGATAGAATTTAATATATTCCATGATTTTATCTTTATTTTTTTCATTTAATTTGTGTTTTGAGTTGAGGAAAATGGGGATTTTTGAAGAAACTTTCAAAATGAAAATTCATGATTTTAGAGCGAATTGGTATCAGAATTTGATAACTTTAGAATTTTTGAGCTCGTATCAGAATGGGTGTTCGGGTCTTTTAAAATTTCTCAGGTTCCGAGGTGCGGGCCCGGGGTTCTACTTTTTGGATCAATTTTTAGATGTTGATAAAGATTGAGGCTTTATGATCCGGAATAGTTTCTTATGAGTTTTATTTGTGCTTTGAAGTTATTTTGATTAGATTTGAGCCTTCCGGAGGTCATTTCACCCGACAAGCTTATTTTTGAGTATCGGTATGTCTTCTTTAGGGTATGTATCTTGCCTAACTTTGTGTGGGGTAACTACCTCTTAGGATTTGAGTCTTCTATACTAATTGTAGTTCGTGTACGCGAGGTGACGAGTACGTGCTCGGACCTATTTGTGGAAAATTGGCCTTTTAAGATTCTTAGACCCTTGTATTCACTAAATATGCAGTTTTTCTTGTTATGATTACGTTTCTTAATTACTAGTTTCACTCTAACCTGCTTAATTAGAATTAATTGCTTCATGATCGACTCTTATTGCTTATTTGATTCATATGTGCCTTAACTAGAACTGTTACCTTTCTATTACCATGTTATCCCTTTCTAACTACTTATCTTTATTTGAAATTATTACTATCTCTTATGTAATTGTTTAGCCTTAATTGAGGTTATGGTTATCTTTTAGCTTCTTCTTTTTAGCTGGATTTGCTGTATCTCTTTCCTGATTGCCCAACCTTAAAAGATGAATAGAAATCCTATATTTTAGTGACTTGTCCATATTAGGAAATATTAGACTTGTTTTAGCTCCCTCATTGTCCAACCGTATATTATGGACCATTGTTACAAAGTATTTCCTTTCTTGTTGAACTATTCTTAATATGACTAGCATTCCCTAACGTGGATACTTCTTGTGAACTTGTTCTTCCGTTTTCTTTGAGTTCTGGAATTTTTGAGTTGATTTAATTTGCCATACCCTTGAATTAGTGTTAATTTTTTTGTTGTACTTCGTTTTGTGATGCACGAGGTCTCTTTCGTGCGGTTGATATAGTGATGCATGAGGTTTCTGCCGTGCGGTTGATGTTCTGGGGTTGCACGAGGTTTCTGTCATGCTATTGTTACTATTGATATTTGCACATGCGGCGTGACAAGGCGGGCTATATATGTGTGGGTAGCGCATATGGTGAGACAAGGGGGAACATTATTATGCACGTGTGGTGAGACAAGGTGGGTATTCATTTTACTATTGCACACGTGGTGAGACAAGGTAGGTTGTGTCAGGGATTGATTTGTGATGACTTGTGATGGCCTACGTGCATTGTTGTTGTTGATAATTGTGTAGTGGTACACTTACCTGTGTTAGCTTTATCTTGTGGAAAGTTTTGAGAAAACATTCTACGTGCCGTCCATTTCCTTTCCTATACTTACTAGCTGGCATGAACTATGTTAGGACACTTGCACCGGAATACACGTAGTTAAGCACTCTTATCGGTTCAGAGATTTCTTAATATTGACGAGTATAGATGCATGCCCTTTTTTACTTGCCTTCTATGTAAGAATGGCTCTATTTGTCATGTGAATCATCGGTGCAGTTATAAAATGTAATGAGAGCACAGGATGCGAAGTGTTAGGGTTCGGGTATTGGGACCCGTGAATTGTGAATAGTCTGAGGTTCGGTACCTCGTGGAGTTTATTGGCTAAACCATGGTCTGGAAGCGGTCGTTTGAGTTGAGTTGTTACTTGTCTTTTCTTTGTCGGTGATTATCGTATTTAAGATGTGTTTCCATTCATTTTTATGAGTCATTATTATGGTATTCAGCTGATATTTGTTTTCTTCCTTTCTTACTGCAATTGACGTATTTTTTGCCATTTCGCGTAGTCTTTACTTAAGATATCATACATTGTTATTTCAATACTTATATTTGTTCAGGTTATTTAGTCACTAGGTGTCTTGACTGTTCCTCGTCACTACTCCACTGAGGTTAGTTTGGATACTTACTAGGTACCACCGTGGTGTACTCATACTACACTTCTGCACATTTTTGTGCATATCCATATCTCGAAGTCAGTTGATCATTAGCAAGCAGTGCAGATTGTTGTTGTCGAGACTCAAGGTAAACCTGCTCCTGCGTTCGCAAGCTTCAGAATCACCTTCTGATTTGTATTCACATCGTTTACTTAATTTCAAACAGTTGTATTTAGAAAATTGTAGCAAACTCTGTAGAGCTTATGACTTGTACTACCAGTTTTGAGATTGTAATACTGGTATAGAGATTCCAAATTTGGAAATGCAGATCTTTATTTATTTTGTTATTATTTTAGGAAGATGTTAGTCTTATCTAGTCCATAAGACTAGGTGCCATCACGATACCCAACGGGGGGAAAATTGGGTCGTGACAAGTTGGTATCAGAGCTCTAGGTTCATAGGTTCAACAAGTCATAAGCGAGTTTAGTAGAGTCCTACGGATCGGTACAAAGATGTCTATACTTATCTTCGAAAGGCTACGAGACTATTAGGACATTATCACTTCCTTTATTCCTATCGTGCAAGTTTATTGATCTCGAAGTTTGAACTTTTTATAATTTCATTCTCTCATATATGGTGAGGACACGAGCTGTAGTTACTAATGTCGCTGCCCCCGGAGCAGATGTCGCTAAGAGCAGAGGCAGAGTCCGAGGAGGAGTACGTGCCACAGCTAGAGCATCTACCAGAGCAGTAGTTGAGGAACCGCTACTAGCTCCAGTTGGGGGATAGGTACCGGAGGCGCCTGTTGTTACCCCCGGACTTCAAGAGACCTTAGCATGGTTCCTGAGAATGCTTGGTACATTGGCTCAAGCGAGGTTGATTCCGGTTGTACCAGTTTCTTCATAAATTGGGGGAGGAACCCACACTCTCTCTACCCACACTCTAGAGCAGTAAGTTCATGTTGGTCAGGTTCCATTTGTCATGATGACATAACTTGTGGCTCCAGTTCAGCCCATGGTTAGGGCAGCAACATTTGAGGAAGAACAACTTAGACTTGAGAGGTACAAGAAGTACCACCCTCCTACATTCAGCGGATTTGTGATAGATGATGCCTAGGTTTCCTTGAGGAGTGTCACTACATTATTTGTACTATGGGTATTATGGAGACGAGCTGGGTAGCTTTTGTTACGTTCCACCTCAAGGGAGTGGCTTATCAGTGGTGGCGGGCATATGAGTGAGTTGGGTAGCCCGACCTTGTCAGCCTCACTTTCATGGGTTCAATTATTGGAGATGTTACTAAGAGAGTTTGTACCTCAGTCCCTTCGAGATGCATGGAGCGTGAAGTTTGAGCAGCTGCGCCAGGGCACTATGTCAGTGTCAGAGTATGCCATTAGATTCAGTGATTTGGCCTGACATGCACCTGCTTTGGTCACCACAGTTAGAGAGTGTGTCCGTAGATTTATTGAGGAGCTCAGAAATGATATTCGGTTCAGCATGGCTCGAGAGTTGGAGTCGGATGTTTCATTTCAGTAGGTAGTAGGGATCGCTCGTCGAGTGGAGGGCATGTGGTACCAGAAAAGAGAGGACAAGCGAGGTCAGGAGAGAGAGGACAGGGAATCGAGGAGTCCTTATAGACCGGAGAGATCCACTGGTCCATATTTTGGAGGTAGGGTATGGCATGGTAGAGTTTTTGTGGGTCAGCTAGTTCAGTTTGCACTTTAGGCTTCGCACATTGTTTCAGGTGCTCATGGGTCTCCGAGTACCCGTCCTGCACAGTTCCTATAGCAAAGTCAGCAGAGAGGTTGCTTCGAGTGTGGAGATACCAACCACAAGATGAGATATTGTCCCAGACTTCGGACAACCGTGTTACAGTGGGGTATTCAGGCGAGCAGAGGGCTCCCAAGAAGGGGATACTCGACCCGTTGATGTGTTTCATATAGTAGGCTTGAGGTCACTGGGCTAGATTATGTCATACGGGTATGCTTTTGATTTGTTACTAAAGGGGGCACCATTCGTATTTTGTTTCGGTTCAGCTTATCGGGGCGAGATCCCCTATTTGTTACCCCGCATATGGGAGAGTTCATGATTTAGAATTTTGTTTATGTGTTTGCCCCTATTGGGAGATTTTATGAGTGGTAATCGTGTCTATCATTTTTTTATTCATTATCGAGAGTTACGAGACTAGAAGTGAATTCTTATTATCTATTATGGTAGGTTTTGATTTTATTCCTGAGTAATTTGGTTACAATTTGCGATTTGATACTCTATCGGGGTGAGTTTTCAGTAACTGTGGTGATTTTATTGGCATAATTTAGTTAGTGGGGGATAGCAATTGGTATGATGTGTATTCGGCTTGTGATTTAGAGTTGAGGGCGAGAGCCTCGCGATTCTGTGTGATTTGATATGTTTGAGCCTGGAGGGGTGCCGCGGTGGAGGCTATATTAGGATGAGATCCTTGTGATTTGTTCATATACTTTGATATGTCTCTTATGTGTTTCTCTTTACATATTCAGCCATTTTCGTCTTCTGCTTATTTGAGTTTTATTTAAAGGGTGTGTGCCCGGTGGCGTTAGATGTGACCTATTGATCCGGGTGTATAGTTATGACGTCTTCATGTTTCTTGCATCATTGTTAGTTTTGTGGAGGTTTGAAACGGGTTTCTATTGGGTATGAGGCTAATTGTCGGTGCTGGTTTTGATTACGGGCAACTATTGTGATCAGGAATGTTATTATGGTCCTATGTGTGGTATGTCGTGTTGGGTGGTTGTACCTTGTGGGTGTGGTCATGAGTTGTTGCATCTAGTTGAGACTGATACCGGGTGTGGTTTTGGAATCGGGTCTTTTAGAGATGAACGGAAGGTTAGAATTTTGACTCTAAGGCTTATTGGTGTTGGTAGAAGAGATAGATTATAGTTGAGATGGTGTTGTTAGGATTTTGTGGATTGGGGTAACGTGGGGTCACCTGCGGGTGTATGTTGGATATGTGCATTAAGTGATTGATTACTCGGAGGCAATTCTTGGCACGTTTGAGGATGAACATTTGTTTAAGAGGGGGAGGATGTAACGACCCGACAGGTCGTTTTAAGAATTAACTCTCGTTCAGCGGCATAAGGCCTTGAGCAGCTTCGTATTATGTGTATTGACTTGCGTGCGTGCATGAATTCAGTTACCGGATGATTCAAAATCAAATTGGAAGAAAGGTTCAAGTTTTGGAAACTTAAGTGGTAAGAGTTGACCGGAATTCGACTCTTGTGTAAACGACTCCGGAATGGATTTTAGATGATCCCAACAGCCTCGTATGGTAATTTTGGACTTAGACGCGCGTTCGAATTTGGATTTGGAGGTCCGTAGGGAAATTTGGAGCATTTCGGCAAAAGTTTGAAAAGTTGAAGTTTTTAAGGTTGAGATGTTTGAACAATAGTTGACTTTGGCGATATCGGGGTCGGAATGCAATTTCGAGAGTTGGGACAGCTCCGTTATGTTTTTTGGGACTTGTCTGCAACATTTGACGTAATTCCGGGTTGATTCGATAGGTTTCGAGGTCGGTTTTAGAAGGTTGAAGATTTGAAAGTTCATAAGTTCAATTCATGGTGTGATTCGTACTTTCGAAATTGTTTGATGTGATTTGAGACCTCGAGAGGGTGCGTGTTAGGGTATGGAACTTGTTGGTATGCTTGGACGGGGGGTCGGATGTGTTTCAGACGAGTTTCGGATGGATTTCATAGTTTTGGTCATGTCTGCTTCTAGTGTCTAGCACCTACGACATCTTGTAGCGTAGTTGCGGCTCCACTTTTGCGTTAGCGTGATCTCTTCTTCGATCATAGAAGCTTGGGAGCTAGATCGCTTCTACGGATACTGGCACGCATGTGCGAAGGCCGCTTCTGCGGTTGAGTGATCGCATCTGCGTAGCAGTTCGCTCCTGCGCTCATGTTATTTCTTCTGCGGCACTGCTGCTGCAACTATATTGTCCGCAGATGCATATCTAAGTCGGGTAAGTCTATTTACCATATGCGAATGTCTGCCCACAAATGCGATAGCGCAGATGTGCTTATTTCCCCGCAGATGCGGAAGTCCTTGGAAGAGAGTTTTTATTCGAGGATTTTGCCATTTTCTCCATATTTTGAGTTTTAGACCTCGGTTTTGGGAGATTCTTCGTGGTTTTTTCAAGCAAATCAATTGGGTAAGTGTTCTTCACTTATATTTTATTATATTCCATGATTTTATCTTTATTTTTATCATTTAATTTGTGTTTTAAGTTGAGAAAAATGGGGATTTTTGAAGAAACCTTTCAAAATGAAAAATCATCATTTGAGGGGTGAATTGGTATCAGAATGGGTGTTCGAGTTTTGTGAAATTTCTCAGGTTCCAAGGTGCGGGCCCGGGGTTCGACTTTTGGGTTGGTTTTTTAGACTTTGATAAAGATTGAGGCTTTATGATCTGAAATAGTTTCTTATGAGTTTTACTTGTGTTTTGAAGTTACCTTGATTAGATTTGAGTCATATGGGGGTTATTTCACCCGAGAAGCTCATTTTTGAGTAACGGTCTATCTTCTTTGAGGTAAGTATCTTGCCTAAACTTGTGTGGGGGAACTACCCTTTAGGATTTGAGTCTTGTATGCTAATTGTAGTCCGTGTACGCGAGGTGAAAAGTACGTGCTCGTACTTATTCGTGAAAAATGGCCTT
Organism: Nicotiana knightiana; assembly: GCA_005239525.1. Lineage (NCBI taxonomy): Eukaryota > Viridiplantae > Streptophyta > Magnoliopsida > Solanales > Solanaceae > Nicotiana > Nicotiana knightiana. Next base: position 5,120 of record MDKJ01043553.1, on the reverse strand, counting down.
TTAGGGTTCTTAGGTCCTTGTATTCACTAAATATGCAATTGTTCTTATTATGATTACGTTTCTTAATTACTTCATGATCCACCTTATTGGTTATTTGATTCATATGTTCCTTAACTAGAATTTTTACCTTTCTATTGCCATGTTATCCTTTCCTAACTTCTTATCTTTATTTGAAATTATTACTATATCTTCTATAATTGTGTAGCCTTAGTTGAGGTTATGGTTATCTTTTCGTTGCTTCTTCTTAGCTGAATTTGTTGTATCTCTTTTCTAATTGTCCAACCTTAAAAGAAGATTAGGTATCCTATATTTTAGTGACTTGTCCTTATTTGGAATTTTTCAACTTGTGTTAGCTCCCTCATTGTCGAACCGTATATTATGGACCGTTGTTACATAGTATTTCCTTTCTTGTTGAACTATTCTTATTATGACTAGCATTCCCTAGTGTGGCTACTTCTTGTGAGCTTGTTCTTCTGTTTTCTTTGAGTTATTGAATTTTCTAGTTGATTTAATTTGTTGTACCCTTGTATTAGTGTTATTTTTTTTGTTGTACTTGTTGTTGTGATGCACGAGGTCTTTGTCGTGCGGTAGTTATAGTGATGCACAAGGATTCTGCCATGTGGTTAGTGTTATAGGGTTGCACGAGGTTTCTGTCGTGCTATTATTACTATTGATATTTGCACATGCATTGTGACAAGGTGGGCTATATATATGAGGGTTGCGCATGTGACGAGACAAGGTGGGAACATTATTATGCACGTGTGACGAGACAAGTCGGGTATTCATTTTATTATTGCACATGTGGCAAGACAAGGTGGGCTGTGTTAGGGATTAATTTGTGATAACTTGTGATGGCATGGGTGCATTCTTGTTGTTGATATTTTTGTATTGGTACACGTACATATGTGAGCTTTATCTTGTGGAAAGTTGTGAGAAAAAATTCTACGTGTTGTCCATTTTTATTCCTATACTTACTAGTTGGTATGAACTATATTAGGACACTTGCACAAGCATATACGTAGTTAAGCACTCTTATCGGTTAAGATGTTTCTTGATATTGTCGAGGATAGACGTACACCCTTGTTTACTTGCTTTCTATGTGAGAATGGATCTATTTGGCACGTGAGTCATCAGTGCAGTTATAAAATGTAATGAGAGCACAAGATGCCAAGTGTAAGGGTTCAGGTATTAGGAGCCGTGAGTTGTGAATAGTTTGAGGTTTGGTACCTCGTGGAGTTTATTGGATAAAACCTGGTGTGGAAGCGGTCATTTCGGTTGAGTTGTTAATGGTCATTTCCTTATCGGTGATTATCGGATTGAGGGTGTGTTTCCGTTCATTCTTCTGAGTCATTATTATGGTATTCTACTGATACTTGTTCTCTTCCTTTCTTACTGCAATTACCATATTATTTTCCATTTCGCCGTAGCCTTTATGTAAGATATCATACTATGTTGTTCCTATACTTATATTTGTTCAGGTTATTTAGTCCATTAGGTATCTTGAATGTTCCTTGTCACTACTCCACAAAGGTTTGTCTTGATACTTGATGGGTACCGTCGTGGTGTACTCATACTACACTTCTGCATATTTTTGTGTAAATCCAGGTATTTCGAAGTCAGTTGATGATTAGCAAGCTGTGCAGATTGTTGCTGTGGAGACCAAGGTAAACTTGCTCCAGCGTTCGCAGGCTTCGGAGTCAGCTTCTGGTTTGTACTCACATTGTTTACTTAATTTCACACAGTTGTATTTAGAAAATTGCAGCAAACTCTGTAGAGCTTGTGACTTATACTATCGATTTTCGGATTGTAATATTGGTATTGTGAATTCTAAATTTGGAAGTGCAAATCTTTATTTATTTTATTATTATTTTCGGAAGTTGTTAGGTTTACCTAGTCCGTAAGACTAAGTGTCATCATGATAAATAACGGAGGGAAAATTAGGTCGTGACATTAACCATATATTCTCCATATGTTACATAAATTGATCTGCAAACCATGTTAGAAATCATGCGTAGGCTATATGTTTGTACTGTAGGGACCCACATAGGTCGTGTGACATGTTGACTTACCTGCTAAATTTCTATTTGTACTCATTCATAGTTTTACTTGAATATTATTTCTCGGAGTCTATTGTTCTTTATTGATACTTTATTTCATCGCTATTTGGGTTAATTTTTCCTGATTTCTGAGACCCCGAGAGACTGGACAGATTGATGACTGAGTGAGGCCGAGGGCCTGATTGTGATGATATTTTTGGGATCTGGTAGCACGCAGCAACATGTTTTATTAATTTATTCCATGATTGGCTTGTCATAGCGCTTGGGATGAAAGAGTCCCTCCGGAGTCTGTTGATCTGTCGTAGAATTTTGACACTTTTGACACCAATTACATAGACATTAGTTCGTACTTTAAATGCATTTTAAGTTAATTCTTAATAAATTTTGGTGTTTTGCAGTTCATGAGACTTGAGGAGCCAAAAACATGGAAAAGAAGTAAAAAAATCCACAAAAGGGCAGGAATGCTGCAAGTATGCGACCACAGAAGTCATATGCGGAATCATAATCACCGCGAACTGAAGCAGACTCATGGCCAACTGAAGAGAAGAATATGCGGTCCATTATGCGGTCGCATAACACTTCTGTGGACCGCATAATGACTGCATAATTGCAATCAAGGAATCTACGTAGCATTTCTGCAAGGGAAAATGCGGTCGCATAATGGATATGCGGACCACATAATTGGAATGCGGTGGAAATTTGGACTTGGAGATTTGAAGTTCTATGATGCAATTGGAAATTATGCGGACCACATACATGATCTACGACCTGTATGAGGTCACATAAGAGTTCTGTAGGGGCATATTTGTCAAATCTTGACCCCGACTTTTAGTCCATTATAAATAGATTTACTAGGATTTTTATAGGTCATCTTGTCTAAAAAAAGCGGCGACATTGAAGGCATTGAATACTCCATTATTTTTGAAGCTTTTGAAGAGAGAATCTTGTACTTTTGTAAACCTTATGACTTTAATTATTGTTTTATCTTTGTATTTTAGTATGAGTATCTAGTCTTAAATACTAAGGTTGTGGATCCTAAATGGGTGTATTGATAATGAGGGTTTACCATTGAATATATATATAATGGTTGGCTGATATTAATTCATTTCTCATGCTTCATTTATTGTTGATAGTTGAAAACATTAACTAATTCCATTTTATTCTTTATTTACATGGAAAAGTAGATTAGGGTTTGGTAGAATTGAATATAAAAAACTCAAGGATTTAAACCTTGTTTAATAGAATCGCTTAGCAATAAGTGGATTCTATTTGGCATAAATTGGTGATTCTTAATTGCAACTATTTTATATTTGGAAAAAGCATAAAGAGAAAATACTACTCAACTATTGGAAAATATAAAGTAGTCACTTAGAAACCATTTGCATATCAAAGGACCTTCCATTAGAAATATATCATATTAACACCAATAACATTATTCCAATGAAGGGGACACAACCAAGGTTTCTTTAATCAAATTAATTACAATTTCACAATATTATAGTCTTTTTTACTACACGCAATTACAACACTCTTTTTAGCTAACAAAATAGAATTATGATTTAAGTCAAGTTTCACACTATTCAAGTAATCTTTACACACCAATTCCCTGTGGGATTCGATCCCAACATAGTTGGGTTATTATATTTGACATCGACCGCTTTACACTATTTATTAAGGTGTAATTTGAGCGTATAAAATTTTTGCGCCGTTGCGGGAGAATACGGTTTTGAAATTACTATTTAGTGTGTGCTTTACTTTACGTCTTTTTCTATTCCATCACACTTTGCTTGCTTTACTTGCTTTGCTTGGTGTGCTAGGTCAACATGGCCGAGTATGAGGAAGAAGAGAATCCTTTCGCGAATATAGATGATAACATTGAGGATAAAAATGCAATTCTCCCTCCGCGAGTTGATGTTGCTACCTTCAAGGTCGAACATGGTTTGATCCTAATGCTTAAAGTAGAGGGGTTTTTAAGAAATTCTACCGATGATGATCTGACACGACATCTTAGAAACTTCTTGGGTGTGTGTACGATGCACAAGTACAACAACATGTCAGATGATTCCCTAAGACTGAGGGTATTCAAGTACTCACTAGCTGGAGAGGCAACGAGATGGATCAAAAATCCACCACCTCATTCCATTCACTCTTGGCCTCAACTCGGCCGTGATTTCCTAGCCAAATGATTCCCAAAAAGCATGAAGTCCGAGCTTAGAGATAAAATCTTCTCCTTCAAGAAACTACCGGGGGAACACCTACATGAGGCATGGGATCGATTCATACTATACCTAGTGAGGTCGCCGAATCATGGATTTCCGGACACAATCTTGTTGGAGGAGTTTTACATGGGTTTGGACCCGTTGAACCAATCAGTTTCCAAAAATGCGGCGGATTGATCTATTATGGACAAAACATTCACAAGGGCCACACAAATTCTTGACAAGATGGCAGAACATAATCAAGCTTGGCACTCGGAAGATACCACGGGTGGAATTGCATACAGTACTCCCTCTTTGACCAACATGATTAAGGAGAACCAAGAGAGAGACCAAGTAATTGCCGGGCTTGCCACCAACATCAATGTACTAAAAAAGATGTTCACTGAAAGCCACAAAAAAAGGTAAATGTTGTGGAAGATGTACAACCCTTGCCAAATGAAGACTGTGAGGAAGCAAATTATGTCCATAATTCTCAAGTTGGTTACCAAAGACAATCCTACCAAGGTCCCGGACAAAAAATCAATGGAGTCCTAACCGCAAGGGCAAGGCCATCAACAATGGCGAAATGATCAAGGTGGTTCAAGTCAAGGTAATTGGAGCAACCACAACAACAACTATTCAAACCGGAGTTCAAACCCCTATGTTCCACCAAAGGGGAAATACTCGAACTCTTCGCATTGGAAGGAAGGTTCTTCAAGTGAGTCCAAATTGGAGATCATGCTTGAAAGAGTATTGCAAAATCAAGAAAGAAATGATACTTCAATGAAGAACATAGCCGAACTTGTTGGGTCACACACCGCATCCATACAAAAGCTAGAAATGCAAATGAGAGATTTATCAAAAG
>ML415475.1:8200-79146 GCA_005239525.1 Nicotiana knightiana | reverse complement strand
TATTTCCTTATTCTGGTGCCGTAACTTAAAACATTTTTTTACCTTTCATCTTGAAAGTATATAATTAATGGCTTTGACGCCTTAATAATGCTCCAAAGTTTGGTACTCAATTTATATTATGTTTAGTTGATGGTATTAATTTATTTCATGATAAATTTATACGGTCAACCACACATAATTATGAATATCTCTTATTATTTCATGTTATCCCATCAAATTTGATATTATTTTATTCNTGGATATCTCTTATTATTTCATGTTATCCCATCAAATTTGATATTATTTTATTCGACCTCCCACAAAACTTACCAGCTGTTAATGAATACTTTATCTTGAAGCAAAGCCAAAAGTGGCCCCATTGATGCACCATCTTCATCTCTAACAAAGAATTTTGCCACTTGTGACAAACCATACACTCTTTTCGATCCACCATTTTCTTCCTCAACAATGGAACAAGTGAACAACGAGTAGCTAGCCAAGACAAAAAGCATCCTATCTAACATAGTAGCTGCCTCAGGATTCTTGCAGTTTGGTATTTGAGAAACAATTTCAGAAGCTGAAAGTTTAGTGTCATTAGCTTTGGCTAATATTTCAAAAACTTCCAATTGGACTGTTGAATTCAATACAAAGGGGAGGACTGAAGATGTCAATAGTTGCATGGCATATGTGCAGTTACGCTCTTCTTCTGTTTGTGTTGGTATTTGGCTTTTGGTTGAGGATTCCATAGCTAAAAAATTAGAGACAAGAATTAGCTAAAAGAGTTATAATGTAATTTACTCTTGTAGTGTTTTCCTTTTAGAGTGTTTTTGTTAGGCTTTTTATAAGTGTGTGTTGTGACTTTGGTTAAGAATTGCCATATTGGTTGAAGTTTGTGCGGTTCTCTTTAGTTTATTATCTAATTGCACAGTAGCATGTCTAGTTATCTGTACACGACAATTGGCACATTTTCTTCATATTTTCTTCATGTAACAATTAACATGCTTTACTTTACCTAACCAGCATATAAACATATAATTAGTTCATTCACTGATAAAATAAATACAAAATTAGTGAATTGGTCCGCGCTTCCCGCAGTTTTAGTGAATTTACAAATGATGTTTTGGAAATTTAATTAATTGAGATAGAATAAAAAAAAGTTTTATTTAAAAGCATATGAATATTAATTAATTCTATAAGTTTATTATCACAAATATAATCTTTTATTTTTGAAGACTGCTTGATCAACTCGATGCGGTTGTAATATATTCAATCGCTTCTGTTAAGATGTCGTTGGTACACTGCTTAAATAAGTTTTAGCATTTGAAGTTTATTTAATGCAAATTACAAAGAACGGTCGAAAAGGTAAGCCACACTTTTGGAATGTCAACCAAATTGATACTCTGGAAGTTTAGAAATTTTAACCAAGCATAGATCTATGCGGTAAGGTGTTACGATCCGAAATCTCACCTTCAGGCCATGATAGCGTCTAATGTTGAATCCGCTAGACAAGTCAACGTTCTGATTATTACATTTATTTCTTTATTATAGACAATTGAAATAACAGTGGTAAACTAGAACAATTATAATTAGAAATGCGGAAGATAAGAAATTCAACAACTTAAATAATAAATCTTACGAAATTTCCTTAAATACTCCCCCAGAATTGGTGTCACAATTCCACGGACAGTCTAAGATTTACTAAAAACATGAGTCTGAAATAAACAAGTGTAGCAGTCTAGAAATACAAGATAAGACATAAGGAAAGAAATAGATGGTAACGCCAAGGCCTTCGGAAGCTTGCAGGACTACCTCGATGTCGCCGTAGACTGAAGGATACTGCCTCGCTCAATGTCCACTGAGTCCGGCTCCAAAATATGCACAACATAAAGAAGTGCATGTGTAGCATCAGTACAACCGACCCCATGTACTGAGTAAGTGTCGAGTCTAACCTCGGCAAAGTAGTGACGAGGCTAGGACACAATAAATAACGAATACCTGTGTAGTTCAATAATGTAATAAAGAAGTAATGACAAGAAATAACATATAAGAACAAAAATGGAGCTAACATACTGGGGAAAAAGGGGCAACAATTCACTGAAATGACAGAATACAATAACAATTGAAATGAATAAATAATAGCAGGAATTAACAACTCTGAACAAGTAAATAAACAGAAACGGCACGGCATGTCCCCTCGTGCTATAACCTCACCAAAAACACTCGGCACGGAATGTCCCCTCGTGCAATAAATAAATAAACACTCGGCACGGAATGTCCCCTCATGCATAACCTCACAATCACTCGGCACAGAATGTCTCCTCGCACAATAAATAAATAAACACTCGGCACGAAATGTCCCCTCATGCAATAAATAAATAAACACTCGGCACGGAATGTCCCCTCGTGCAATAAATACTATAAAAACAGCAGTTGTCATGAAATCAACAATAAGAAACCTTAAATGCACGGAATAATCAACAAGAATAATACCGTCCCGGTAAGGTACAGAGCTATAACCAATCCTATACAAGTATATAATCCAACATAAAGTTCCCCAACCGATCAACTAATCAACAATACTCATAACCAAGAATTTCCATCAAATGAATAACTAACAAATGGATACCAAACCCGTAAAATACAGTAAAATCCAATAAATATCATAAAATTGCAAATATCTGACCCACGGTCATGCTAGACAACAACATATAGATATTCGTCACCTCACCTATACGTTGAACATTGAATAAACACGTAGAAATTAAGACTCAATACCTATTCCCTCAAGCTAAAGTTAGGCCAAACACTTACCTTGACTCCAACAATCCAAATCAAGCCTCTAGCACCGCATTTCCTTTCGAACCCGATTCCGAAACAATCGTATCTAAGAGGTTATGGTGAAGAAATGCTTCAAAATTCACCTAAGAGGTTTGGAGAAGAAAAGGTTTGTGAAAAATGGCCAATTTCCCGTAATACATTCTGTTTTGAACTTAAAAACAACTGGGAAAAAATTGTTCTTCGCGTTCGCGGGCCCCAGGCCGCGTTCGCGAAAGGTGGGTGACACAGACCTATGCGTTCGCGGTTGTGGGGCCACGTTCGCACAGGGTAAAAAGCTACCCAGCCTCAGCCCCTCTCTAGACCTATGCGATCGTGACTGGAGGGGTGCGTTCGCGTAGAGCAAGGACCCTAAGCTCCGCGTTCGCACCCAGCTCTTTGCGTTCGCGTAGAGAAAAATAGCCCCCACCCCAGCCTGTGTTATGCGATAACGTGGGACCTTATGCGATCGCATAATACATTACACCAGACACCAGAAGCTGCTCCCAACACCAGATTTTTCTAAGTTTTAACACCCCAACGCCTACCCGAAACTCATCCCAGCCCTCGCGGCTCAAAACAAAATATACACACAACCTCAAAAACATACCACGGTCTTATTCAAGTAATCAAAACGCCAAAATAACATCATAAACATTGAATTAAACCTCAAAATCAATGAAATCCCTTTAAACATCCAAAACTTCTAAATTTTCCATTTTTGGTCTGAATCACGTCAAACTAAGTCCGTTTCTTACCAAATGTCACAGATAACACATATAAAACATATTGAACCTATTCCGGGCTCCGGAACCATAATACGGGTCTGGTATCACATATTTCACATCATATCTCATTTTCAAAAACCATTATATTTTCAGAAAATAATTTTCTTCAAAAAATCATTTCTCGGACTTGGCACCTCGAAATTCGATTCCAGGAATACGCCCAAGTCCCATATTTTCTTACGGACCCTCCGGGACCGTCAAATCACGGGTCCGGATCCGTTTACCAAAAATGTTGACCAAAGTGAACTTTACTCAAATAATTAATACAAAATCATCATTTTTATCAATTTTCCACATAACGGCTTCCTGGCTATACGCCCGGGCTACGCACGCACATCGAGGTAAGATAAAAAGAGGCTTTCACGGCCTCGGAACACAGATTAGCTAAAATTACGGGGGATGACATTTTGGGTCATCACAATCTCTACCTCTAAAATAATCGTTCATCCTCGAACAGACATAGAATGGTACCTGAATCAGGGAAATGATGGGGATATCGGCTCCCTGTATCGGACTCGGACTCCTAGGTAGCTGCCTCAACAGGCTGACCTCTCCACTAAACACGAACCGAAGGATAACTCTTCGATCTCAACTGACGAACCTGCCGAGCTAATATGGCTATCGGCTCCTCCTCGTAAGTCAAATCCTTGTCCAACTGGACAGCGCTGAATTCAAGCACATGAGAGGGATCGGCAATATATCTCCAAAGCATAAATACATGAAACACAAGATGCACGGATGATAAACTAGTTGGCAAAGTAATTTTGTAGGCCACCTCTCTTACCTTATCCAGAACCTCAAATGGACCTATGTACCTAGGGCTCAACTTGCCCTTCTTCCCGAACCTCATCACGCCCTTCATGGGCGACACTCGAAGAAATACCCGATTTCCAATCATAAATGCCAAATCACGAATTCTACGATCCGCATAACTCTTCTGCCTGGACTGGGCTGTACGAAGTCTATCCTGAATAATCTTCACTTTATCCAAGGCATCCTGGACTAAATCTGAACCCAACAATCTAGCCTCTTCCCGGCTCGAACCACCCAATTGGCGACCTACACCGCCTACCATACAACGCCTCATACGGAGCCATCTGAATGCTATAATGATAGCTGTTTTTGTAGGAAAACTCAGCTAAGGGCAGAAACTGGTCCCATGAACCTCCAAAGTCAATGACACATGCCCGCAACATATCCTCCAAAACCTGAATAGTTCGCTCAGACTGGCCGTCCGTCTGAGGATGAAATGCTGTGCTCAAATCAACCCGTGTGCCAACTCAAGCTGAAATACCCTCTAGAAGTGGGAGGTAAACTGAGTACCTCGATTAGAAATAATGGACACGGGCACACCATGCGGGCAAACAATATCCCTGATGTAGATCTTTTCCAACTTCTCCGAAGAATACGAAATTGATACAGCAATGAAGAGTGCTGACTTGGTCAGCCTGTCCATAATAACCCACACCGCATCAACGTCCTCTGAGTCCGTGGAAGCCCAACTATGAAATTCATGGTGATACGCTCCCACTTCCACTCGGGAAGCTCAATCTGCTGCATCAAACCACCGGGTCTCTGGTGCTCGTACTTAACCTGCTGACAATTCAAGCATCGAGCTACATATGCTACAATACCTTCTTCATCCTCCGCCACCAATAATGTTGTCGCAACTCCTGGAACATCTTTGCGGCGCTTGGATGAATGTAATATTGGTAACTATGGGCCTCCTACAATATTAACTCCCCAGTGCCATCAACATCAGGTACACAAATACGACCCTGCATCATCAAAACTCCCTCATCATCAATTGTGACCTGCTTGGCACCTTCGTGCCGAACCGTATCTCTAAGAACACATAAATGGCGATCATCGTACTTCCTGTCCCGAATACGATCATACAATGAATAACGGGGCACAAGATGGGCCAAAACACTGCTAGTCTCAGAAACCTCCAATCTCATGAACCGATTGGCCAAAGCCTGAATATCCAAAGTGAGCGGTAGCTCTTCGACTGGTATATAAGCAAGATTACCTATACTGGCTGACTTCCGGCTCAAAGCATCAGCCACCACATTGGCCTTCCCCGGATGATATAAGATGGTAATGTCATAGTCCTTCAACAGCACTAACCATCTCCTCTGCCTCATATCCAACTCCTTCTGCTTGAACAAATACTACAAACTCTTATGATCCGTGAACACCTCACATGGCACTCCATACAGATGATGCCTCCAAATTTTCAACGCATGAACAATAGCTGCTAACTCTAAATCATGAAATGGATATTTCTTCTCTTGAACTTTCAACTGACGAGAAGCATAGGCTATAACCTTGCCATCATGCATCAACACTGCACCAAGTCCCGTGAAGCATCACAATACACGGTATATGGTCCTGAACCTGTGGGCAAACTAACACCGGTGCCGTAGTCAAGGCTGTCTTGAGCTTCTGAAAGCTCGCCTCACAATCATTTGACCACCTGAACGGGGCACCCTTCTTGGTCAACTTGGTCATCGTGGATGCTATAGACGAAAAGCCCTTCGCAAAGCGGCGATAATAGCCTGCTAAGCCCAAGAAACTCCGGATATTTGTAGCTGAGGTGGGTCTAGGCCAATCTCTGACTCTTGAAATCTTCTTGGGATCTACTTGAATACCATCTAATGATACCACATGGCCTAGAAATGCAACCGAACTCAACCAGAACTCACACTTGGAAAATTTGGCATACAACTGACTGTCCTTCAGAGTCTAGAGGACAACTTGAAGGTGCTGCTCATGCTCCCCTCGGCTACGGGAGTAAATCAAAATATCATAAATGAATACTATAACAAAAAAATCCAAATAGGGCCTGAACACTCGATTCATTAACTCCATGAAAGCAGCGAGGGCATTTTTTAACCCAAAAGACATCACCAAGAACTAATAATGCACATACCGAGTGCGAAAGGCTGTCTCAGGGACATCAGACATCCTAATCCTCAGGTGATGGTAACCAGATCTCAAGTCAATCTTGGAAAACACTGTAGAACCCTGAAGCTTGTCAAATAAATCATCAATCCTTGGCAAAGGATACTTATTCTTGATAGTAACCTTGTTCAACTGCCGGTAGTCAATACACATCCTCATTGAGCCATATTTCTTCTTAACAAACAACACTGGGGCACCACAAGGAGAAATACTAGGCCTAATGAAGCCTTTATCCAAGAAATCCTACAATTGACCCTTCAATTACTTCATCTCTGACGGGGTCATATGATATGGCGGGGTAGAAATGGGCTGAGTGCCCGCAGCCAACTCAATACAAAAGTCAATTTCTCTGTCGGGTGGCATACCCGGCAAGTCAGCAGGGAATACCTCTGGAAACTCACTAACCACAGGCACAAACTCCGTAGAAGGAACCTCAACACTAGATTCACGAACATAGGCCAAATAAGCCAAACAACCATTCTCGACCATGCACCGAGCCTTCATATATGAAACAACTCTACTGGAAGAATGACTAGTCCCTTTCCACTCCAAACGAGGTACTCCTGGCAAGGCCAAGGTCACTGTCTTGGCATGACAGTCCAGAATAGCATGATAGGGAGATAACAAATCCATCCCCCAATATAACATAAAAGTCAACCATATCAAGAAGCAAAAGATCTACTTGAGTCTCCAGACCACCAATAACCACTAAGCATGAACGATAGACTCGATCTACCATAATAGAATCACCCACCGGTGTAGACACATATACATAAGTACTCAGGGAATCACGTGGCATGCTCAGATAAGGGAAAAATATGAAGACACATTAGAGAATGTAGAACCCGGATCAAATAAAACCGAAGCATCTCTGCTGCAAACTAAAACCATGCATGTAATGACTGCATCAGAGGCCTCAGCCCAGGCCTGGCAGGAATAGCATAGCATCGGGGAGGAGCCCCTCCAATCTAAACTTCTCTAGGTCGACGTACTGCGGCCTGAGCTCTACCTCTCATGGCCTGTCCTCCACCTCTAACTGTCTGGCCTCCACCTCTGGCACCTCGACCTCCACCCCTAGCTGGATGAGGGGGTGGGGTGCACCTGGTGCGAGAATCATAGCACGAGAACCCTGATACTGAGAACCACTAGAAGCACGGGGGCATAACCTGGAAATGTGCCCCACACCACCACAAGTGAAGAAAGACCTAGACTGGTGAGAATGCTGTCCCTGACGACCAAAATAACCACTTTGGAAGATCTGAAATGGAGGTGCACTGATAGGAGCTGATGGTGCACTGCGGGATACCTGGAGTGCTGACTGGAATGATCTAGGAGGATGACCTCTTGTAACGACCCGGTCTGTCATTATGTAGAACCTACATTATAATTACTGTTATTGACTTGTCAACAGTTAGTTATATTGTTGTTGATTTGTTACAGTTGGTAGGCTTGAAATCGAATGGTTGTAGTGAGAGTTCAACCATTTAGTCTTTAAAAGTAGCCTTAAAATGGGAAAAATCAACTGAGAGTTGACTTATTGGTAAACAACTTCAGAATGCAGATTTTATGGATTGGATAGCTTTGTTAGGTGATTTATGACTTAGGAGTGTGTCTGAAATATTTTTGCGATGTCCGGTGTAGAATTAGGCTTGAATTGGCGAAAGTTAGTTTTTGACGATTTCCGGTAGGTAGTGGAAAATAGGCTATCAGAGTCAGAATGGAATTTCGACAGTTGGAATAGGTTCGTAATGTCATTTTGGATATGTCTGCAAAATTTCAGGTCAATCGGAGTTGTTTTGTATAGTTTCGGCATCGTTGGTGGATCTTAGGAATTTCAAAGTTCGGCTTGAATTCGATGTGATTTTGTGTTTTGATAATTTTTTAGGTGTTCAAATGTAACGTGTTAGTATGTTTGGTTGGGGTCTCGAGGGGCTCGGGATTGATTTTGGATGGTTAACGGGAAGTTCAGAGTTGAAAAAAAAGTGTAGGAAGCAGCTGTTGGTTTTCTGGTTACTGATGCAACCGCACCTGCGGAAGAAGGATCGCAGGTGCGGGCCCGTAGGAGAGGACAAGGCTCCGCAGGTGCGGGAAAGGTCGCAGGTGCAGTTAGGGGACCGCATGTGCGGTTATGCAGGTGCGGGAGCTTGGCCGCAGGTGCGGAAACCCCTGTATAGTATTAAATTAAACCCTCCGTGACCATAACCTATTTTAACACCATTTTTTAACGGGAAGAAGCTTTTGAGGCGATTTTGAAGAGGGAAAATCAATGTTCATCATAGAGGTAAGTATTTTGGACATTAAAACTTGATTATAGGTGATTAAGGAACATAATCTCAGTGTTTAATTCATGAAAACCAGTAGTAAAAGGTGGGTTTAGGGCTTGAGATTATGAGACCTTTAGGGGTCGATTTGAGAGGTCAAACGAACTCTGATTTTAGCGTTCTTTATACGTACGGACTCGTGAGATGACGAAAAATGTTTTGGTATAAAAATTTCTGAGTTCCGAGATGCGGTCCCGGGGGTTGGGTTTTGACTGATTTCGGGTTTTTAGCAAAAACTTGTATCTTTCAATTGGAATTCATTCCTTAAGCATAATTTGATGATAAAAATCTGAACTTGGTAGATTTGGAGCATTCGGAAGTGGATTTGAGAGGCAAGAGTATTGCGGAATAGTTTCCGGACTAGTTTGAGGTATGTAATGTCTTTAAATCCTATCATGAGGGTATGAAACCCCAGACTCTGCACCCTTTCACGGATATTGGAATGCAAAGGTTTGAGCTTTTGAAATATATTCCCTATTTATGCAACTATTGAGTTGCAAAACCGATTTTAAGCCTATTCTTAATAGTATTGATATATATTTTTATATGATTTGGGTTGTAAGTCACGTTTGGGGCCTAGTGCCGATCTGTTTACCCTTTGGGGGCTGTTTTTACGATCTTTCCTCAGTTGATATGTTATGATTTTCACTCAGTCTTTTCTTGATAATTGTTTTGACACTCAGAGTATTTTCAAACTATTTCTTGAAAATGAAACACTTTTTTTGCGTCGAGAACCCGGTATATTTATGGCCTGAAGGGAAAATTGAGAGTGTCTGATTGAATAAGGTTGTGGGCCTATATTGTGAGGATGCTATGATATGAGTGAGGCTGCGGGCCTATATTGTGAGTGATTTATGCCATGATGTGGCTTGTTATAGCGCTTGGGCTGTAGGAGCCCCTCCGGAGTCTGTACAAACCCCCAATGAGCGCAGGTACCTAATGAGTCATGCCCGCGGGGCTTATGCTGAGTGATTGTGAGGATGCCTGATGGCTGATATTGAGTGACTGTGAGGATGCCTGATGGGAAATGGATTCGAGAAATGATTTTGGCCCCAGGGGTAAATTTATCTTAATTTTACTAAGTTTTTGAACTATGATTCACTTCGTTTTTCAAACTGATTTTTACTGAGATATATTGATATTATACTTGTTTTAAAAAAAAGAAACGATTTCAGGAAATTAGTTTTTGAACTTATGTATTTGATGAATACTTTATGGTGACTTGATGTTTTGCTGGTTTTGTGAATTGGTGTATCTGTGCTGTGTGTTTTATATTTCACAGACCGTGATTTATTTTCATTACTACTGAGTTGGCGTACTCATCAATACTCCCTGTGCCTCTGTGCACAGATTCAGGTGATGGTCCGGAGCAGTAGCTGTCGCGGTTTGTTAGCAGCAGTATTATTAATAGAGGTACGTGTTTTGATCATTAAAACTCGTTTATGGATGATTATAGAACACAATCTCAGTAATTAATTCATGAAAAATCAGTAGAAAGAGGAGGCTTAGAGATTGAGATTTTGAGACCTTTAGGAATCGATTTGAGGGGTCAAACGAACTCCAATTTTTGTGTTCTTATACGTACGGATTCGTGAGATGATGAAGAACAGTTTTGTATAGAAATTTCTGAGTTTTGGGATGCGGGCTCGAGGGTCGGATTTTGACTAATTTCAGGTTTTGATCTAAATTTGGTATTTTTTTCGATTGAAATTTATTCCTTAAGCATAATTTGATGATAAAAATCTGAACTTGGTAGATTTGGAGAACTCAGAGGCCGGATTTAGAGGCAAAGGCACTGCAAAATAGTATTTTAGCTGGTTTTGAGGTAAGTAATGTTTCCAAACTTGGTTCTGAGGGTTCGAAACCCCGAGCTAAATGATTTATGACTATAATTGAGGTGACACACATGCCAAGTGACGGGCGTGCGGGCATGCACCGAGTATTTATGGCCTGGCTTATCCCATGGCACCAGTTAGTGATTATTCCCGGATGATATCTGTGCTTTTATTAATGTGGTAAGTGTGAACCTGTTAGAAATAATGTTAAGTATAAATTCTAGGCTTCACGCCGAAAATGCTGAGACCCGAGTGGTCGTATATTGCTGTCTAATTTTTTGATTATTTGATGTCATATACTCAGCCCTGTTATGGCATATCACTTCATATCTCAGTCTCAGTATTGTTAATTACATGCATACTTATCATTGTTTCGTGCTGGTGGAGGCATTTGTGATCCATGTGAGTGAGACTGAAGAGTAATGACTGAGTGAGGCCGGGAGCCTGTTATTGAGACAGTTATGAGAATGGACTGCACACTGCAGCGATATTTAAATCTTGCCTTCGTTGGCTTGATATGGCGCTTGGGCCACTATGGCACCTCCGGAGTCTTTACACCCCTAGTGAGCGCATTGATATTGAGGGAGGGATTTTCCCTAGGCATGAATCGTGTCCGAAGTGGATGTGATGTGAGGGATGGATCGTCCCTGGACATGGATCTTGTCCGAGTGTTGTATTCCGGAGATGGACTTTCTCCATGGGGTTGGATTGACCTTTTTCCTCAATATA
Organism: Nicotiana knightiana; assembly: GCA_005239525.1. Classification (NCBI taxonomy): domain Eukaryota; kingdom Viridiplantae; phylum Streptophyta; class Magnoliopsida; order Solanales; family Solanaceae; genus Nicotiana; species Nicotiana knightiana. Next base: position 67,713 of record ML415475.1, on the reverse strand, counting down.
GAGTGAGTACGGTCATCGCTGTTTATGCATATTCCGGGATGGAACTTACCTGGGCCTGATAGCCATATATTGTACTGAGTGGACTTCTGTGGGAGAGTTGTGAGCACTACGTGCATTTTCACACTGTGACATGTTGGCATGTATAACATTTGGAGGTATATCTAGTATATTCTGTTGTTATTTTCCAATAAACTGTGAACATGCCTAAATTTTATACGCTGATAATTTAATTATCGAGGTTTAGTCCGTCACTACCTCTCAGCCCATAGTTTGGGTTTGTCACTTATGAGTTGGTGTACTCACGTTACCCCTGCACCTTGTGTGCAGATCCATGTACACTGGGACCCGGTAATGGATATTGCGCAGTGGTCAGAGTTTTCATTGGAGTTGTCGAGGTAGCAGCTAGCGATCACGACCTCGTCTTCTCTTCCTTATTCCACCTGTTGCACTTATTTTGAGACTATGTTGTCTACTTCATCATTCTTTATTTTTTTTATAGCAGCTTATGACTGAGTGACACCGGATCCGGGATTGGAGGTTTTAAATTTGGTTTTTCACATATTGTTTTTAAACTTCAGATTCTTAGTATTATCAATAAATTTGTTTAAAATCGTATTTTTACTGGAAATTGAATTTATCTTAGTTAAAAAGGGAGGCTTGCATGGTTCCACGACAGGCGCCATCACGACTCCGAAATTGGGTCGTGACAAGATGGTATCAAAGCGCTAGGTTAAATAGGTCTCACCAATTATGAGCAGGCTTAGTAGAGTCCTACGGATCGGTACAGAGACATCTGTACTTATCTTCGAGAGACTGCAGAACCTTTAGGAAAAATCTCACATTCTTGAATGGGATATGAACGCTCGGTATCAGCCGTGAACCGATGGTTTGTGACTTCCATGAATGGGATGTGATTTTAGCATGCTTGGGGCCAGTATGGAGGACTTGAGGCCGGATTTTTGTTTGTGGCTTGAGTGCCGAGATTTTGTTTGTGTGAGCACATGTAATTGAGGACTTATATGTCCGTTGGTGTCCTTATTGAGGAGACCTGGTGACTAGATGACTATGTGGTGAGTGTGATTTGAGGGTGAGATGTGTTTATATTGCTTGATTGTGACAAAAGGGATTGGTAGGAGATGATTTGGTATGTTTAATGATTTGAGTTATGTATTAGCTTATGAAGGATTTAGTTGAATCCCACTGCGATATTGTGGTAGTGATAACGTATGGGCATTGTGGGTTATTGTTGTTTTGATATATGGCTTTGAGCCAAATGGGGGAGTCTGATAATGATTAATTGGATGCCCGATTAGGTGCTATGTTGGTTTAGTTTGGGGATATTTGGGAGAGTTTTCAGCGGCTTATGAGCTTTAGACTGTATGGTCTTATGCTTGGGTCTCGTGTGGTGAATCTAGGTTGAAAATTGTAGTATTATGACAAGGAGAATTTTCAATTCGAGGGTAAGTCAAAAGGAACTTGGATAAATGGGACCACTTTGTAGAGGGTCGGATCAGCATGGTGAGGGATATAATTAGTTCTTTGGGTGCTTCTGAGGCAATGAGTTTCTACATATGTTCCTTGCAATGTTCTTGGGTGTTGGTGACCTGCGTAGCGTGGTTGAGTTAGAAGGATTCAGTTATGACGGTTGGGTGTTGTACAAGTGGGATTCGAATAGTTCCTGATGGTTTCTACCACGGTTAGAGATGTTTATTTTCGACTGGCGTGGGGAGCATGGAGGTATAGTAATTTTGCTTCTAGATGTGATCAAATGTAATTTCTTGGCTAGTTGGGTACATAGTTTCTTGTGGCTCGAAATGGGTTATGAAGTTTCCATATTTATCATAAGATGGCATGGTGTATGCGGTACATTGTGTAGAGTCGAGATTTTCATATGTGAGTTCACGGTTCAGTTCTGGAAGGAAGGTCAAAATTCTTAGGCAGCATTGGCAGTTTCATATGACTAAGAAAATGATATCTATTGCGGCTTGAAGTATTTCATGTGGACTAGCGTTTCGATGGGATCACTCAGTGTAGCGGAGTTATGTAGGGGTATGACCTTTAGTATTGGATTCGTGTGTTTGGATTTTTCCGATGTGTGCCAGGCTTTTAGCATGATGTTGTGAGGGTAATTGTTAATGGCATGATAGTCATCTCGTGTGAGTCTATTATAATTTGATTACGTTGGGATGTTGTTGTTGAGTGCACGAGTTGCACAGGTTATGGCTTCGAATTGTATTGATGTGTCATGTCAGAGGAGTTTATTGAAGCTAGAATTAATATTGTCAGAATTGTCGACAGCATAGTTGGAAGGATAAATATCGAGAGTCGGCTTAGAAATTTGCTATAATTCATGTTTGGGAAGGGGGAGCTTCATGTCTGACTGATCGGATGAATGGTTGTTAGTTTCAACGTGTTTCTGTCATCATCGGCAGTATATGAAAGTGTAAGAGCGAGGCATTTCTTGATAAGAGGTTATGTACCGGTATTGGGTTGCTCTGAACAGCTATTGTGAGTAGGATTTATCGCTATGGGTGTTTGAGTCACGCGGTGTATTAGGTGATTCCATCTGGGGTGCGTATATGGTTTGATCCATCATGTGCAGACTTATTCAGTTTATAGTTGTGGGATTTTGATCTTGTACATCGATTCAGAAGTGAAAATGTAGTTCTAAGGTTATGGGTCAAGATTGGATTTCGAATTTTCAACTATGTTGTTCTATTAGACCTATATGGAGTAGATTGACTTGGAATCACCCCCGAGTATGTGCACCGTAGGCTACACGGCATTTTGGTGGTGTTTGGAATCTAGGAACCTTCAAGGACGAACTTATGTTTAAGTGAGGGAGAATGTAACAACCCAGTCGGTCGTCCCGTATAATTTGCATTATTATTGTTGTTATTACCTTGTCATAGGTTGTTTATACTATTATTGATGTGTTAGAGTTGGTAGGCTAGAAATCGAAATGGTTGTAGTGAGTGTTTAGCCCCTTAGTCCTAAAAAAAAGCCTTAGAGTTGGAAAAGTCGACTGAGAGTTGACTTATTGATAAACGACCTCGGAATACGGATTTTATGGCTCGGATAGCTTCGTTAGGTGATTTGGGACTTATGAGTGTGTTCGGAACATTTTTTTGATGTCCGGTGTAGAATTTGGCTTGAATTGACGAAACTTTATTTTTGGCGATTTCCGGTCGGCAGTGGAAAATAGGCTATCGGGGTCGGAATGGAACTCCGGAAGTTGGAATAGGTTCGTAATGTCATTTTGGATATGTCTGCAAAATTTCAGGCCAATCAGAGTTGTTTTGGATAGTTTCCGCATCGTTCGAGGATTTTAGAAATTTCAAAGTTCTTAGGCTTGAATTTGATGTGATTCTGGTGTTTTGATGTTATTTTTAGTGTTTCGGGAGTGCAACTAAGTTTGAATGATCATATATGAGGTGTTGGTATGTTTGGTTGGGGTTCCGAGGGGCTCAGGATTGTTTTGACTGCTTAACGGGGAGTTTGGAGTGCTTGTGTTGCTGCTGAAGTTGCTGGTGCTGGTGTAACCGCACCTGCGGACGGGTCATCGCAGGTGCGGGCCCATAGGAGCGTAAAAAGCTTCGCAAATGCGGAATTTGAGAGGGCCCAGTAGAGGATCGCAGGCGTGGGAGGAGGATCACACCAGCGAAGTCGCAGGTGCAGACCCACAGGAGCGAGAAAAGCTCTGCAAATGCGGAATTTGAGAGGCCCAATAGAGGATCGCAGGTGCGGGAGGAGGATCGCACCAACGAAGTCGCAGGTGCGGAATGTGAGTCGTAGGTGCGAAGATAGGCAGTTTAGTGAAAAGTCGCAGGTGCGGTCCCGCAAGTGCAAGACATTTGCCGCAGGTGCGGAACCCCTGGGCATAAAGTATAAATTAAAACCCTCCACGACCATTAGACCTTTTAACAACAACTTTGGACGGGAAGAAGCTCTTGAGGCGATCTTTGAAGAGGAAAATAAGTGTTCTTCATAGAAGCACGTGTTTTCATCATTAAAACTCGTTTATGGGTGATTATAGAATACAACCTTAGCAATTAATTCATGAAAAATCAGTAGAAAGAGGAGGTTTAGAGCTTGAGATTTTGAGACCTTTAGGAATCGATTTGAGGGGTCAAACGAACTCCGAATTTTGTGTTCTTTATATGTACGGACTCGTGAGATGATGAAGAAAAGTTTTCTATAAAAAATTCTGAGTTTCGGGATGCGGGCTCGGGGGTTGGGTTTTTACTAATTTCGGATTTTGAGCTAAATTTGATATTTTTTTCGATTGGAATTTATTCCTTAAGCATAATTTGATGATAAATATCTTAACTTGGTAGATTTGGAGCACTCAGAGGCCGGATTTTGGGGTCAAGGCAATGCTGAATAGTATTTTAGCCGATTTTGAGGTAAGTAACATTTTCAAACTTAGTTCTGAGGGTTCAAAACCCCGAGCTAAATGATTTATGACTATAATTGAGGTGACGCACATGCCAAGTGACGGCCGTGCGGGAGTGCACCGAGTATTTGTGGCCTGGCTTATCCCATAGCATCACTTAGTGATTATTCCCGGATGATATATGTGATTCTGTTAATGTGGTAATAGTGAACCTGTTAGAAATCATGTTAATTAAAAATGCTAGGCTTCACGCCGAAAATGCTGAGTCCTGAGTGGTCGCATATTGCTGTCTCATTTTGTGATTATTTGATGTCATATACTCAGTCCTGTTGTAGCATATCACTTCATATCTCAGTCTCAGTATTGCTAATAACATGCATACTTATCATTGTTTCGGGATGATGGAGGCATTTGTGATCCATGTGAGTGAGACTGAAGAGTAATGACTGAGTGAGACCGAGAGCCTATTATTGAGACAGTTATGAGAATGGACTGCACACTGCAGCGATATTAAATCATGCCTTTGTTGGCTTGATATGGCGCTTGGGCCACTATGGCCCCTCCGGAGTACACCCCTAGTGAGTGCATTGATATTGAGTGATGGATTTTTCCTGGGCATGGAACGTGTCCGGAGTGGATGTTATGTGAGGGATGGATCGTCCATTGACATGGATCTTGTCCGTGAGTTGTATTCCGGAGATGGACTTTCTCCGTGGGGCTGGATTGGCGTTTTTCCTCAGTACAGAGTAACTACGGTCATTGGTGTTTATGCACATTCCGGGATGGAACTTCCCTGGGCCTGAGAGCTATATATAGTACTTAGTGGACGTTTGTGGGAGAGTTGTGAGCACTACGTGTATTTTCACACTGTGAATGTTGGCATGTAGAACATATGGAGGTATATCTAGTATATTCTGTTGTTATTTTTTGATAAACTGTGAACATGCCTAAATTTTATACGTTGATGATTTAATTATTGAGGTTTAGTCCATCACTACCTCTCAGCCCATAGTTTGGGTTCGTTACTTCTGAGTTGGTGTACTCACGTTACCCCCTGCACCTTGTGTGCAGATCCAGGTATACCGGGACTCGGTAGTGGATATTGAGCACCGGTCAGTGTTTTCATTGGAGTTGTCGAAGTAGCAACTGGCGATCATGACCTCATCTTCTCTTCCTTATTCCACCTGTTGCACTTATTTTGAGACTATGTTGTCTATTTCTTCATTCTTTATTTTTTTATATAATAGCTCATGACTGAGTGACACCGGATCCGGGGTTGGAGGTTTTAAATTTAGTTTTTCAAATATTTTTTTAAACTTCAGATTCTTAGTATTATGTATAAATTCGTCTAAAAATCGTATTTTTACTGGAAATTGAATTTTGCTTAGTTAAAAAGGGAGGGTTGTCTGGTTCCACGACATGCGCCATCACGACTCGAAAATTTGGTCGTTACACATTTTCCCTAATATTAGAGGACCACACTTCTTCTACCAGATTCATGAATGAAGGTTGTTCCAAAAAGAAGTCAAGGAATTTGAGGTACTTAATACCATTGTTATTTTTGTTATACCACTTGAGAAGTAAAGGCCTATGATCCGAACTAGTTATTGGCAGATGTTTGACCACATATTTTGTATAAGTTAATACCATGAGTCATTAACGAAGATTCTTTCCAGCCTCTTCCAAATTCTTCTTCTAGCGTCCCAATTATTACACCAAGTGAACTTATGCCTAACATAGCCCAAATCCTTAACTTCACAATTGTTCATGCAAGTGCTAAAGTCTAAGCTTTTGGACATTCTGTGAGGTAGACCACCCTGCTTCTCTTCCAGATCAAGAATAACATTGAAGTCACCTCCTATGTACCAAGGGTCATCAATCATCATGTGAGTGTCTTCCAAGCTGGACTATAGTTCTTTTCTGTCTCTAGCGTTACAGTTTGTATAAACTGCTGTAATGTACATACTCCTAGCATCCACACCATTATGAATTTTGATAGTGATTTGTTGATCATCCACGGTAACGACACTTGATTGAAAGTTTTCAGACCACATGAGCCAAATTTGCCCATTTGTATTGGATATGCAATGTTTAAGCTTAAGAAACCTCATGTATTTATCCATTTTGTTCATACTGGCAAATGGTTCCATTAGAGATATGAAATCCACTTTGTTGATGTTGATAAGTTTTTTTAGTCTAGACATGGCCTTTTTGTATTAACTCCTCTAATATTCCAAAATATGACACTTATCATGGAAAAAAAGAAGGAATTAGTTTGATCCACCTCCCTGAGTAGGTGCTTTCTCATTCTGCTTTTTCTTCTTATCTTTCTTGTTGTTCTGATTCTTGCATTTAGTCACAGGACATAAGCCTTCTTCATTATCCTGGTCCTGCACTTTATGTAGCTGATTTTCTGGTATCATTACAGTCACAGTGTTTGGAGAAGTGACCTCAAATTGTTGTATAGTTTCCATCCTCATTGAGACTGATTCATTGTTGCCTTGATGATATTCAGGATTCAGATCAAGTTCTAGGCATATTCCAGGTAATTTTTTGATTTCTGAGGGGATACTAACAGACTCATTAACATACTTTTGCCATTCCAATTCCTTGGTTGTTTTACCCCCTATATTGCTCGACTTCAAAATTGAATCTACATTATCAGTAGGGGCATCATAGTTTGTCACATTACCACTGCCTTCTTTGATGTTTTCTTCTCTGTTAACTCCCACAACCAAGTTCATTTGATTGCTGAGATTCTGTAGTTCTTCTGCCTTATGTATATTGACAGATTTATTTTTTGATTGCTGGAGCCTTTGACATGTTTGAAGACTACTTTGGACTTCTTTTTCAAAACTCTTTTGTGCCTTCTAACTTTGTACTTTTTGTTAGTTCTGTTCTTTATGCTTTGCTGTATTGGTACTGCTTCATCCATAATCAGAGAGTTGTTTGGTTCTTTTTGTTGCTAATAACCTCAACCTTGCTGATCCTTATTGCTATTATCATAGTTGCCAGTGTTATGTTTAATCTGCCTACTACCTTGCCCTGTCTCGCCTGTTTATTTTGCAAATCAGTAAAGCTGCCAGTTTCCCCTGCTTCCCTTTCCTCATTTACTTCCTTATTTTCTGTTATCTCAGCTTCTTCATTCCTATCCTTGTTCTGGTTTTCTTCATGTTCTTTCCTTTCCAGCTCTCTTTTTCTTTTTAACACTCTACAATTCATCATGTTGTGTCCTAATTTTCGACAGTGTTTACAATACTTATGAACCCCCTCATATTCAAGTTTTTGGATGAACCTTTTTTGAGGGGAATTCTCGAAGACCTGCCCAACGTAGACAGCATTTGGTTGCTTCTTAAGTAAATCGATTTTAATTCGAACCTTCGCCATGCTAGGTCTAGTTTTACCACGCGTAGTTAGGTCCATTTCCATTTGAGTTCCGATGACACTGAGTACTTGCTTAACGTAATGCCATGTATGCATATGATAGGGGAGACCAGGTAGCAAAACCCATACCGGTGCCACTGGCTGGTCTTCCTCCGGCTTAAAATCCGGCAACCACCTTTGAAGCCACATTTGTTGACCCTCTATCTCAATCACTCTCTTATACCAGACCAAATTAAAATCGTCTTCATTTTTGAAATCCAAAAACACATTAAAGTTATCATAAACCCCAATTTTCACATTACCTTTTATGGTAATTAGCTCTTTGAGTTTTCACCTAATTCGGTCATTTTGGGGCCTAGGTTTGAGAAATCTACCCACAATTGTGAGTCTACATTCTTCAGCCATGATTCCATAGTAGTCCGCTGCCTTGAATAACACCGCCGACATCCCATTGTGTGTAGTGTGCGTTGCTATTACTGATTCTCTTGCTTGCTGCTTGGAGGATTCTGGAGCTTTCTTAGATGTTGAAATTGTCTCTGCATAGGAAGTCTTTTTCTGTACTGCTTCCATGGATTGTTTTGTAGGTTGATGAGGGAAATTTTGGCCATCCAGACGCGCCGGCGGGGCTCTGTCCGGTGGATCCATGGTGGAGGCGTGTGGGGCTACTCGCTGAGAGTTAGCCGTTAGTTTACCGTTGTTCTAGAGAGATTGAGAGCATAATTTTAAGAGAGACAAAGTCAAGTAAAAAATAATCAGGAATTTCCTCGTTAGTATTTTTTGAAGAAAACTCAATACGGGCCATTCAGTTATGACTTATTGGCAAGTGAGTGTGGAATTGCTTGCTCGAATTCACTGACTATGCATTGTAGTTCTCCGCAATCACCCTCTCAATATAGGATCCTACTAATCAGTCTTTGATACTTGCTGTTCTTTTTCATTGCCGTAGATTTAGCAATGGCCAGTGATTTTCCTGCGTCATGGCCCTAGTATATCAACATTGAAACTTATTGTAATTCTTAACAAATAAAACTACAAATTGATTAAGAACATAACATTCACATAAAAATGTTCAATGAATGTGAGAGTCGCTAATTTTTACTGCCTGAAAATCTAATACCACTAGCAGAAATTACCCAAAACAAAAAGTGAAACAAAAAGAATCAAAAAACGTATGTAGTATTTCTTTCTTTTTCTATGTTTATTATTTTTTTTTAGTTTTTATCTTTCTCTTTCCGTTTCTTCTTTTTTTTTTCCCATTCAGTGTACTTGCCTCCCCACAACCACCAATTCTTTTTCTCATCACGCTGAATCTATTATCTACTCCAAAATAAATTTCACAAACTTACTCGTGTTCCTCAATATCTCCTCATATATATAATTTAAATATTTACACTCTTTATAGATAATAAAAGAGTAGAAGAAAGAACTAATATTTAGCATTTGACACCATCTTCACGCTGTCATGCGACTTCACAGATATCTTCAGAGGTGATCATGAGTACTTCTGATCTTCGATTCATTAAGTTCCTTGGAAAAATGAGATTTAGTCCACACATGTAGTATTCTTTTTTTTTTCCTTGATATAAAAGTTTGTAAAATTCATTAATTGTGATAATCAAAATTTTGCTCACTGTAAAAATCATTTAGGAAGTGATATACATCTTCAAAAAGCTCTACTGATGAATGACGTCGTTACCTGAGGCTGCTAAGAACCTTTTGCAATGATCAATCTGGAACTATTATAACCGTGAAAAAAAAGTGTTCGTTCAATTATCTTAAAAACTTGTGTTGCCATGGTTAACATTTATACCTTTTAATAGATATCGATTAACATTTACTGTTTTTCATTACCTTTCTCTATTTTAATTATTCATTCCGTTTCAACTTTTTGTTGACGTTACAAATCCAGCGTGATATTTTAAGAAGGCGATGAATGTAAGGAAACTACTGAAAACTGTTTCATGGCATGAGGTGAAACAAGCAAGGTAAGATCCTATATTTGTGATAAATGAATTATAGGATATTTTTGACCTGACCCTAGAAGAGTCTCAATAAATGTTGAATGAACTAAGAAAACTCAATAGGGAAAAGAAAGACTGGGAACTTAAGCTTGAACTCTGTGAAATTGAAAGAGATGTACTTCAAAGTGAAGTTCAGGAATTGAAAATCCAATATAATAGCATGCACAAATCCACTAGTCACGGTTCAGTCAAGTTTAACCAAGTGACTTACAAGTTAACTGGAAAAGAACTGGTTAGAGTTGTGTCCACAGGTACTAACAAAAGTGGTAAATCGAAAATTGGATCAACCCCTATCTCAGTCTCAGTTGTTTTTTGTTGATACTTCATATCATTGTTGTCGGGCTAATTTCATGACATTGAGAGCCCGCGAGACTAGAGAGATTGATGATTGAGTGAGGCCAAGGGCCTGATTGTGAGGATATATATGGGTTCGGGCTGCGTGTCGCAACATGTTTTACTGATTTATTCCATGATTGGCTTGATATAGTGCTTGGGGTGAGGGAGCCCCTCCGGAGTCTGTACACACCCCCAGTAAGCGCAGGTACCTACTGAGTTTGAGTGCCGAGTGATGAGTGATGAGTGGCTGTGAGGACTGAGTGGTGAGGACTCAGTGACTGGGATGACTGAGTGACTGGGAGGACTGAGTGAATTGGTACTCTGAGAGTATGCATATGGTTTTATCATTGAGTTGCATCACATTTGACATGCGCATGACATACATGTATAGAGATGCATTTTCCTCATGCTGTACGGTATCACGTCATTCATGACTTCTCACATATGTTGTCATATGGGCATCGAGAGGTATTTTACACTTGCTATCTGGAGAGAAAGTGAAACATCATATTTTGCGGTTGAAAGGATTTTTTTGGGAAAACTTACTCGTATTTTGTTTTGACGATTTCGGTAAGAGAGTTGGGTTTTCACTGATATATTTTAAAAGAGGAACTGTTTTCAAAAAACTGTGAAACAACTGAGTATCTTATCACTGAGTTACTTACTTCCTTATACAATGCTTTACGTTGTTATGAACTATTGTTGGCTATTCATGTTGGACCCGACCATGTTCAAGCTCGTCACCACTTTCAACCTAAGGTTGGGTTTGTTACTTACTCAGTACAAGGGGTCGGTTGTACTGATACTACACTTCTGCACGTTACGTGTAGATGTTCGCTGCTGAGGTTGCTGTGTTCGATGGGAGCTAGATTGAAGGCGTATCTGCGTTCCTGTTGTAGTTGTCTCTTGTTCATGGTAGCCGTAGAATTAATAAAAACTCTGTTTATGTACTTTTCAAACATAAGATGTATTTACTTCCTATCATCTTTGTAAACTCTATTCTTCGAAGCTCATGATTTTTACTACTGGTCCTTGGAAAATGTATAGGTTTTTAGATAATTTCTTCCATTTAATTATTTTATTAATTTAATTAGAAATGGATAATTGTTAAAATGGCTTACCTAGCCGGTTGGGTTAGGTGCCATCACGACTAGTGGTTTTTGGGTCGTGACAGATTGGTATCAAAGCTCTAGGTTCATAGGTTCTACAAGGCATGAGTAAGTTCCTGGTAGATTCTGGATCGGTATGATGACGTCCATACCTATCTTCCCGACACTATTAGGACATTAAGGATATACTTCCCATCCTTTTTTCCTTATCGTGAAACATTGATTCAGCTTAAAGCATAACTCTTCAAATTCCTTCCACGCATTCGTATGCACACATGAATGCTTGATATATGATGTCCATCGACGGTTAGTGATTCTATGGAAGAGGTGCGGATGTGATTTTGGTATGTTGATGATGGGCCAGTCTGAAAGACTTGAGGCCGGGTTTCGACTGTAGCTTGAGTGCGGAGATGTTGGTTGTGTGAGCACGTACTTTTGGACTTATTTTCATGTCGTGATATGAATTCATACCCAGTAAGATTAAGTGATTGCGTAATAGTTATGATTGTGGAAGGGTTTAAAGAGATGTTAGTTTGAGGCAAAGCAAGTGGGTTATCTCCTGCGTGGTGTCCTGAGGTTTGTGTAATCCCTATGTAGTTTTGTAGTGAGTTCGCTTTTACCAGTGAATTATATGTATTGCAATTTGAGTTTGGATAACTTATGAGAGTTGGCTTGACTGTTACAAGGGTTAATGCGAGATTTGAAGATGATTTGAGGTAGTAGATGATTTGTGTTTCATGAGGTTATGGAGGATTTAGTGGAATCTCGCTATGACATTCTGGCAGTAATAGAGTATGGGAATCATGAGTTGTTGTGTGTTTTAATCTATGGATTTGACCCAAGCGGGGTAGTCTGCTATTGCTAAGTTGATTGCACTGCTATGTGTTGTATTGGTTTCGGTTTGAGATATACATGTGAATAATTTATGTTCTGCAGAAGATGAGACCGAGTAAAGGAATTTCTAGATACAAGTTGTATTATGCTTTATGAGGATATGTGAAACGTGGAATAATTGAGTTGTTATGCGTAAAGGATGTAGTGTGCATGGAGTGGGGTTTCGCTCGGTTACTTAGAGGTGTGGATTATTTCTCAGGGTGTTGGTGTGCTAATGGGGCACGAATCGTTTGGTTTGTTTGGTCAATTTAGTTGAGATTTAAGAAGAGTGGAAGACTCTTGAGGATGGTCTTAATGGAATTCAAGATTTAAATGTAGCAGTTGGAAATTTTCAGAATTCGTATATGGCTAGGGTTAGGAATTTTTGATTGGATGGTGTCGAGACTCGCACAATATTTCTATATCATTATGGATTCTACATTTAGTACCAGGGAGGTAAGATGAACAACATTAAATTCACAAAAGGTCTCTTCAGAGTGGGTATCTCGGTTGTGGTACTTTTGGGGTGCTTAAGAGAGCATTCGGTAGCTTCTGAGCCTTACTGCGGTGTGGTTTTATGCTAGGGCCTCGTGTGGTGAGTCTTGGTTGAGGATTGTGGAATTATGGCGAGGAGAGGTATCAATTTGAAGGCAATTCAGAAGGAACTCGGAGAATTAGGACAACTTGGTAGTAGGTTGGACTTGCACATTAATGGTTATAATTGGTTCCTTTGGTACGTATGATGTGGCTAGTGTCTACATGTGTTTTGTGGCAAGACTCTTGGGTTTTGACGGCCTGCGTAGCTTGGTTGAGTTAGAGGGATTCAATCCTGACAGTTTGGTTATGTGCAAAATGGGATTCAGAGAGTTCTTGATGGTTTCTACCATGTTTAGAGATGTATATTTCCTACTGGCACGAGGATGCATGTGATGTACATTGATTTTCTCCTGGATAGGGTCACATGGAATGTTCATGGCTAATTAAGTATGTAGTTTCTTGTGACTCGGAGTGGATTACGAAGTTCTCGTATTTATTTTCATATGATGGCATGGCATATGCGGTGTGTTGTATAGGATTGAGATTTGCATGTGTAAGGTCATGATTCAATTTTGAAGGGAAGGACATGAATTCTTAAGCTGGCAGGACAGTTCTCTCGTTTGAGTCATTTTCATGATTGAGTACATTTCGAATGTTGCTAATTGGTGCACGGGTTGTGGTATTAGATTGTATTAATGTGTCATGACACTAGAGTGGACGAGTTGGATGAGATGAGGTCATTGGACCTATAATGGATACTATCATATTTGATTGTGGTATATTTGGAAAGATAATATCGAAAGTTGGCTTAGAAATGTGTTATAGTTCTTGTCGGAGGAGAGGGACTGTTGATCTGGTGAATAATTACGAGTTTCTGCGTGTTTCTTTCATCATTGGCAGTGTATGAAGGTGTTAGAACAAGGCTTTGTTTGATAAGCGGTTTGTTACCGACATTGGATTGTATGGAGCACCTACTGTGGTTAGAAGATATCGTTATGAGTATTTGAATTATGCGGTACATCATATGATTACATCTTGGGTCGTGGTGAAGACTAGATATAGATTATTCAGACTTGTACAATGTATAGATGTAAGATTCCTATCTTTTGGAAACTCCAGATGTTGGGAGTTGGATTCTAAGGCTTATGGGTTAAGGTTAGAGTAATGACTTTCAGTTATGTTGTGTTATCAGACCTATATGGGATAGGGTAATGTGGGATCACCCTCGGGTATGTGCATGGTAAGGTTTCATGGCGATTTGATGGTTTTTGGAACACTGGGCACGTTCAAGGACGAATGTATCTTTAAGTAGGGGAGGATATAATGACCCGACCTGTCGTTTTGAGTAGCTGCACTTCGCCCGGCTGTTTGAGGGCATGAGTAGCTCCGTATGATGCATTATGCCTTATGTGAATCATCGGTTTTGGTTTTCAGGTTATTCGGAATTGATTTGGAAGAATGATTCTGAGCTAGAAGCTTTAAAATTTGAAAGGTTTTACCAAGTTTGACTCTTAGTATTTGACCTCGGATTGGGTTTATGATTGTTCTGTTAGATTCGTTGGGTGATTTTGGACTTAGGAGCGCGTACGGATTGCGATTTGGAGGTCCGTAATAGAATTTGGCTTGAAATGGTGAAAGTTTGAATTTTTAAAAGTTTGACCGGGAGTGGACTTTTTGATATAGGGATCAGATTCCGATTCTAGAAGTTGGAGCAGTTCCGTAATGTCAAATATGACTTGTGTGCAAAATTTAAGGTCAATCAAGCGTGATTTAATAGGTTTCGACATCGGTTGTGGAAGTTTCAAGTTCATTAATTTTGAATTTGAGATGTAATTAGTCGTTTTGATATTGTTATGTGTGTTTTGAGGCCTCGAGTAGGCCCTTATGTTATGGAACTTGTTAGTATGTTGGTCGGGGTCCCGAGGGGCTCGAGGGACTTTCGGATGAGGTTCGGATCATTTCCATTTCATGTTGCACTGATGAAGATTTCTGGTTCTGGTGTTTCCGTATCTGCGAAAAATGGGCACAGATGTGAGTCTGCAAAAGCGTAGCAGACTCGCACCTGCTAGTGTAGAGAAGTGAAAATTGTTCCGCAGGTGCGAGGGATCGGCTGGTTAGTTGAGGCCGCAGAAGCGAAGATGTTACCGCAGATGCGAGGGTCGTAGATGCCAGGATTTATCCGCATAATGCGGAAAGTGCTGGGCAGAAGCTATAAAAATGAGGTTCTTTTTTCTTTCTTCATATTTTAAGATGTGGGACACGGATTGAGGCGATTTTTGGAGCAAATTCCATCACAAGGATTGGGGTAAGTGTTCTCTACTCAATTTTGTTTACATTTCTGAATCTGTCTTCACTTTTTGCAATTGGTTGATGAATTTTAAAGTGAAATTGGGGGTTTTTTGCCTAGAGTTTCATAATACGAATATTTGAGTTTTGAACATCGAATTGGAGTCAGAATTGAGTGAAAATAGTATGGTTGGTCTCGTAAATGAATGGGTTGTCGGTTTTTGTGAGTTTTGTCGAGTTTCAAGGCGTGGGCCTGAGTGTGATTTTTTACCGGTTTTGGATTTCGATTGAGGATTCGATCTTTATCTTCTGGAATTGTTTTCTTGGGTTTATTTGATGTATTTTAGTTACTTTTGGCAATTTTTGAGTCGTTCGGAGGTGGCTACGTGTATTATGGCATTCTTGGAGCATCGCTTGGCTTGCTCGGTATTGGAATTGGCTTGTTCGAGGTAAGTAACTCTTCTAAACTTAGTGTCGAGGGTACAAAACCCCGAATTTCGTGTTGTATGTTTGGTATTGAGGTGACTCATATGCTAGGTGAAGGGCGAGTGGGCATGTACCCTATGAATTGTGACTCTCTTGTTTCCATGACACTATATAGTGATCCTATTATGTTGATATATGTGTTTTCACCATGTGATAAAGTAAATGAGCTGTCAATCATGCTAGATATCATGTTTAGGCTTTATGCCGATATTGCTGGGACCCATAGTGGTCATTTCTTGCTGTCACCTCACTGATTTTATTGATAGTTCGTACTCTGTCATATTCATGCATTAATATCACATCTTAGTCTCATTTGTTATTTATTGATACATTATATCATTGTTGTTGGGCTAGTTTCATGACATTGAGAGCCTGGACACTGGAGAGATTGATGATTGAGTGAGGCCGAGGGCCTGATTGTGAGGATATTTATGGGATCGGGCAGCACGTCGCAACATGTTTTACTGATTTATGCCATGATTGACTTGATATATCGCTTGGGCTGAAGGAGACCCTCTGGAGTCTGTACACACCCCTAGTGAGAGCAGGTACATACTGAG
Source organism: Nicotiana knightiana (assembly GCA_005239525.1). Classification (NCBI taxonomy): domain Eukaryota; kingdom Viridiplantae; phylum Streptophyta; class Magnoliopsida; order Solanales; family Solanaceae; genus Nicotiana; species Nicotiana knightiana. The sequence continues at coordinate 51,725 of ML415475.1, read as the reverse complement.
TGCTAGTGCCGAGTTCCGAGTGATGAGTGATGAGTAATGAGTGACTGTGAGTACTGAGTGGCTGTGAGGATTGAGTGACTATGGGGACTAAGTGACTAGGAGGACTGAGTGAATTGGTACTCTGAGAGTATGCATATGGTTTTATCATCGACTTGCATCGCATTTGACATGCACATGCCATACAAATAGAGAGATGCATTTTCCTAATGCTGTACGGTATCACGTCATTCATGAATTCTCATATATATTTTCATATGGGCATCGAGAGGTATTTTACACGTGCTATCTAGAGAGAAAGTGAAACATCATATTTACTGTTAAAAGGAATTTTTGGGAAAACTCACAGCTTTCAAGCATACACGTATTGTTTTTGACGATTTCGCTAAAAGAGTTGGGTTTTCACTGATATATTTGAAAAGCGGAACTATTTTCGAAAAATTGTGAAAAAGTTGAGTATCTTATCTCTGAGTTACCTCGTTATGCAATTCTTTATGTCCTTATGAACTATTCTTGGCTATTTGCATTGCACCCACCATGTTCAAGCTCGTCACTACTTTCAACCTAAGGTTAGATTTGTAATTTACTCAGTACATGGGGTCGGTTGTACTGATACTACACTTCTACACATTGCGTTCATATGTTGGTTGCTGAGGTTTCCGTGTTCGATGGGAGCTGGATTGAAGACGTACCTGCATTCATGTTGTAGCTTCCTCTTGTTCATGGTAGTCGTATAATTAATAAAAACTCTGTTTATGTACTTTTCTAACAGAAGATGTATTTACTTTCTATTAGCTTTGTAAACTATATTCTTAGAAACTCATGATTTGTACTACCAGTCCTTGCGAAATGTATATGTTTCAGATAATTTCTTCCATCTAATTATTTTATTAATTTAATTGGAAATGGATAATTGTTAAATTGGCTTACCTAGCGGTTGGGATTAGGTGCCATCACGACTAGTGGTTATTGGGTCTTGACAATTTCATGTTACTAATTAATTTCACTTTTTAAGGATATTTTTTATAATTATGTTTTAATCTTAGGCCATATTTAATCTTATAAATTAGCTTATGAGGTGATAATTACTTAGGACCATATGAGAAACAACAATTATATATTCTATTATATACCTAGCCTTGAATATTTGGAGTTGTCCCTCCGGAGAAATCCGATAAAATTGGAATGAACAAGCTTTTGGAGCCTGAACGATATAACAAGAGTATTAAGAACCTAGAGGCGAATGTAGTACTCAACATTGAGTTTATCTGAATCTAGTACTTTTATTGCAGAGCATAAATATACATATGTAAATTGCAATAAATAATAAGTCTGAACTTATGATTTTATGAATATAATGAGTTCAATACCAAAAAGCTTAAAACTAGAACCCAAATTCTAAATCCGCCTATGATTAGAACCCAATATTGGGTCTTTTTGTTTCTTTTGTGAGATGCACTGTTGCTTCCTGTGTGAGTTGTTGGTGCGTCCAAATTGTGATGATTAGGGGTATACATGGACCAGATTGGTTCGGTTTTTATCAAAGCCAAATCAAACCAACTTTATCAGTCCGGATTGGTTCGATTTTGTCAGATTTTCAGATTTTTTTGTTACATAAATATTATTTCAATCTTATTTCGTTAAAATTATAGACAAAGTTTTGATAAGGTGAATATATGTCTAGTAAAAATTGAAAAAACTAAAAACATATGATATATTAAAATATTCTTATGCGGGATTTTTTTAGTAACATATGATAGTTATTTTTTTCGTCATCTAACAATAATTTTTTGTTGATTTACGCTTTCAAAGTTCACCGAACTTAATAACTAAGCACATAATCAATTTGAAACCTAATTAATGATATGTTCTATTTAATATTAAAATTATCGAACTACCATTTCAAATTTAAAAAAGGTATAAGAACTTAACAGATTTTTGACATATGAATATGAAAAAATAAAGAGATTGGCGCATTTCAATAACACTTGATAAGAAAGTAATGTACAACTCCTTATTTAACACAAGTAAATATGGATGAACTTCATAGTTCTATTAAGTATTACATCTTAAGAATCCCAAATATTTTTAGACATTTTGTAAAGAAAATCCTATATAAAATCTTAAAACTATGTAGATAAATTTTATATTTATATGTCGGGTTGGTTCGAGTTTTTTTACTCAATAACAAATTAAATCAAACCAAACCTAATTGAATTTTCTTAATCGATTTGATTTGACTTTTCGGTTTGAACGACCCTACTTTGAAGAATGAACCTGCAGCAGCCCGACTTTTACAACTAAAAGATTCTGATTATGCCATATGTCCATTTTACAGTTGGGAGATGTGTGTTATTGATGTTTAATTAATTAAATGCTTGCTTTTTGCTATTAAAATTCACTTCTGCTACTTCAAGCGTTTTTTCTCCTGCTCCATTTCACATTATTGTTGAAGGGGGCTTTTGAGAAATAATAAAGTTATTTTTTAGGGGGTTACGAGTTTGAGCAGTGAGAAGCAGCTATTAATATTTGTATTAGGGTAAGTTATCAACATCACATTTATTAGGGTAAGTTATCGACATCAAATTCCATTAACACAATATACAACATGATATAGTATTACTAAAAAGATAAATTACAATTTAAAATGCTTAATATTCTTTAATATTTATCGCGCATTGCACGTTGTAACGACCCGGCCGGTCGTTCCGAGAGTCATAGCCCTATTTCCCCCATTTCTGCTTCTCCATGTGTTTTTCAGTCTTATTATGTTGCTTTGGGTTGGTTGGTCCAGGTTCAAAGTGATTTTGGAAGGGAATGAGACACTTAGTCTCTTAATATGGAAATTTAGTTGGAAAAGTCAACCGGAAGTTAACTTATGAGTAAACGATATCGGATTAAGGTTTTTATGGTTCATATAGCTCCGTTAGGTGATTTTGGACTTAGGAGTGTGTTCGGAATGTTATTTGGAGGTCTCTGGTAGAATTAGGCTTGAGTTTGCAAAATTTAAAATTTAGCGATTTTCGGTCGGCAGTGAAAAATTAGATATCGGGGTCAGAATGGAATTTCAGAAGTTGGAGTAGGTTCGTAGTGTCATTTGTGATATGTGTGCAAAATTTGAGGTTATTCGAACGAGGATTGGTTGGTTTCGTCGTCGTTTGCGGAATTCGAAAGTTTAGAAGTTCTTAGGCTTGAATCTGAGGGTAATTTGGTATATTTCATGTTGTGTTGAGTGATTCGCAGGCTCGCCTAAGTTTATATGATGTTATGGGATCTGTTGGTATGATTGTTCGGGGTCCCGAGGGGCTCGGGTGAGTTCCGGGGTGGTTTCAGACCATTTCTAGGCTTTTTTAGCTCCTGGTTTTTGGCTACAACAGTGTGTTACGCGATCGCGGGGAATTGGTCGCGATCGCGATGGGTAAAATGAGAGAAAATGGCCAGTGAAACGCAATCACGGAAGGCCTTCCGCGATCACGTAAAGGATATTTTCTGCTGCACTGACCTAACTTTGAAAGCTTGTATCCCTTGCTGTCTAGTTTTCAAAAAGTCAAACTATTTACAATTTGGAGTTTTGTACAAAACATTATGACCATTATACTAGAGACTTCCTGGAAGAGCTGGGCATTTTTTCTTCGCGATCGCGAAGCATTCTCCGTGAGTGAAAGAGGTTTTTAGTTTTGTAATTTTTTTTGGATTCCGAGACGTGGGCCCGTGGGGTCAGGTTTGGCGAATTTCGGGATTTGTGATGTAATTTAATAATTTTGATGTTGGCTTTGTTCCTTTAGCATATGTTATTAATATAATACTTATTTTGGATAGATTCGAGCTGATTTGAGGCTGAGTCGAGCGGCAAGATCGCGGAGTAGATTTTTATCCGGTTCGAGGTAAGTAATGATTGTAAATCTAGTCTTAAGAGTATGAAATCCCGGATTTAACATTGGTTTTTACTATTTTTAGGTGACGCACATGCTATGTAACGGGCGTGTGGGCGTGCACCGTTGGAGATTGTGACTTGGTCCGTCCCGTAGAAACTATAAAGTTGCGTATTTGACTTAAATTATATGATACTATGCGTTTTAGAAAGAATTTCCTATAAATTGGGCTGAATGCCATATGTGGGCCTTGTGCCAGTGCTGTTTGGACCCTTAGGGGCCTTTTCTGATTATCCTCTCACTGTTTTGATTTAAGATCTATACTCAGTCATGCTATGTTTACTGATTTCATAACTCGGTCTTTATAACCCCATTTTGAGGCATATAAAATGTTATTTTAGGCTGAGCACCCTGTTTTTATCGATAGCCCGAGTGGCTTGAGAGATTTATGACTGAGTGAGGACGAGGGCTTATTTTTTTTAGGATATATATGGGATCGGGCTGCACGTCGCAGCATGTAGTTACTGATTCATGATTTTGTGAGGCCGAGGGCCTGATTAATTTATGCTACGAGGTGGTTTGTTATAGCGCTTCGACTGTAGGAGCCCCTCCGGAGTCTGTACACCCCCCCAGTGAGCGCGGGTACCCTGAGTGAGTGATATGATGTTTTTCCCAAGCGGCTGCTCTTGATTCATGTTATGCCCAAGGGGCTGTTTACGAGTGATTGTGAGGTATGCCCGAGAGACTGTGTATGAGTGACAATGATGTTTGCCCGAGGGCTGTTTATGATTTATGTTGCCCGAGGGGCTGTACACGAATGAGTTTTTCCCGAGGGGCTTATTATGCTTTCATTATTTTTACTCACTGTTTTATCACTTCGTTTGAAGACTGTTGAAAGCTGTTTTAAATGGTTTTATTGAAACTGAATTTAAATGAGCTGAGTTGATTTGAAACCATGATTTTAAAAGCCTGTTGTGTTCTACTGAGATTTCATGATATGAACTGTCTATGTTTTATTGATTGTCACTACTACTCAGTCTTTATTTACTTTTGTTACTTACTGAGTTGGCGTACTCACATTACTCCTTGCATCTTGTGTGCAGATCCTGGGGTTGCTGGTTGTGCTAATAAGTGTTGATTTCATCCGTTGTGGATCTGTTGGAGTTAGCAAGGTAGTTGCATGGTGATCACATCCCTGCTCTTCTCTCTCCTCTCATCCTATAGATGTTATTAGTGGGTTTCCATATTATATTGGTCTCATTATTATCGGACAGTTCTTAGTAGGTGCTCATGACTAGTGACACCCCGACACCGAGTTTTCTTTTCGCACTGTTGTCTTGATTTAAACACTTTATGAAGGTTTATTTTTAAATAGCTTTAGTTTTATTTTAATAATGAAAATATTGATTGGTTTTGGTAATGTGTCGGCTAGCCTAGTACTACGATTGACGACATCACGACAGGGTAGTTTGGGGTCGTGACAAGTTGGTATCAGAGCCTAGGTTACATAGGTCTCACAAGTCATGAGCAGGTTTAGTAGAGTCTTGCGGATCGGTACGGAGACGTCTGTACTTATCTTCGAGAGGCTGCAAAACTCTTAGGAAAGATCTCACGTTCTTGAATTCTTGTCGTGCGAATCCATTAATTCAGCTTAAAGTGTAACCCTTTGAATTCCTTCCATGTATTCGAATGCACACGTGAGCGCTCGTTATCAAGTGTGCATCGACGGCTTGTGCTTTCCGTGGATGAGGTATGAGGTGTGATCTTAGCATGTTGATGATGGACCAGTCTGGAGGACTTGAGGTCGGGTTTTGTGGCTTGAGTACTGAACTTTCGATTGTGTGAGCACATGCATTTAGGACTTATATGGTTGTTTCTGTCCTCATTGGTGATATTTTTTTACTAGATGACTATGTGGTGAGTGTGATTTGATGGTGAGATATGTTCAGATTGTTTGTTTACGACAAAAAGAATTGGCTGGAGATATAGCAAGAACTATAAAGTGTTTGACTTCTGTCTTGAGTTGGCATATGGCCTCGAGTTGTAAGTGTATTGAAGGACCTGTCATGTAGTTTAGTTGTTGACTGAAGTGGATCTTCCTGTTGTGTTACGATTTCCTGGTGATGTCTTTTGGGGTGACCAATGCCTCACCATCATTCATGTATTTGATTAATAGTGTATTCCAGCCGTATTTTTACTCCTTCATTATTGTATTCATTGATGGCATCCTGGCATACTCACGTAGCCAGGAGGAGCATCCTCAACATTTGAGGATGGTATTATAGAGATTGAGGGAGGAGAAGCTTTATGCAAAGTTCTCCAAGTGTGAATTTTTGCTCAGTCCAGTAGCATTCTTAGGGAATGTGGTGTCCAGTGAGGGTATCCAGGTGGTCAAACGAGTGTGGAGAGCGATTTCGGAAGTTCAAGATTGCTTTGATCACCGTTGCAGTGATAGTTCTGCCATCAGCTTCCGGTTCTTATTCCGCGTATTGTGATGCCTCAAGGGTAGGCGTTGGTTGTGTTTAAATGCAGGACGGTAAAGTGATGCATACGAGCTATTATTTTAGGAAGAGTATAGAGAGATATCGGTTTGAGGCTAGGCATGCAGGGTTATATCCTGCGGGGTGTCCCGAGGTCGTGTGATCCTTATGTTGTTTTCTAGCAAGTTCTCTTTTACCAATAAATGATATATGTTGTAATTTGAGCGTATATTTCTTGTGGAATTTGCATGTCTATTACAATGGTGAATGCGAGATTTGCCGAAGATTTGAGATATTAGATGGTTTGTGTTATATGATTATGAAGAGTTTTGTTGAATCTCACTGTGGTATTGTGGTAGTGATAGCGTATAGTCATTGTGAGTTATTATTTGTCTTGATCTATGGCTTTGAGCCAAGTGGGGGAGTCTGGTAGTTATATGTTGGTTGCACAATTTTGGGTTGAGGTATATTGGTGAATCAGTTATGACCTGCAGGGGTGGAGTTGGAGAATGACTCGAGTAATGGAAATTTTTGGATACAGGTTGTAATATACTCTATGGATAAATGGATTTTATTAAATGATTGAGTTGTATTTGTAAAAGGTGTAGTGTGTACGGAGTAGAAATTTTCTTGGTTGCTTCGAAGTGTGGATTACTTCCTAGTGTGTTGGTGTGAAAATGGGGCCTAGGTCGTTCGGCCTGTTTGATCAGTTTAATTGATAATTTTCGTAGAGTGGGTGACTCTCAAAAATTGTTCTGATGGATTCAGGGTTTATATATCATTGTGGATTCTACATTCCGGTATCATGAAAGGAAAAGAACAGCTTGAATTCATAGAAAGTCTCTGTAGAGAAAGTCTTTCGGGTTTCGTGTGGCATGGTATCATCTGATTCTCCATGGTTATGGTAATGCACCTGGATTACTTGGTTTTTAATTTCGCGTGGTTGTTGATTTTGAGCACGGTGGAGCTAGGTATATAATATGGGCCGGCGTTTGGTTGGGGTGGCATTGCGCAGAGTTATGTTGAGATATGATCCTTGTGTGTTGGATTCGTGTGTTTTGGTTCTACGGTGTGTGAGCAGTTCTTGCCATTACGTTGTGGTGATACTCGTTGATCTTGCGGGATGGTTCTCTTGTTTGATGTCATATTCCATGTCTGATCACATTTGGAATGTTGTCTATTAGTGCACGGACCGCACGAGTTACGGATTTAAGTTGTATTGATGTGTCATGTTGCTAGAGTGCTTTTGTTGGATAAGATGAGGTCGTCTGACCTACAATGTGTGCTATCGGGTCTAGTTCCGGCATATTTGGGAGGATGTTGATGCTAATCGACTTAGAAATTTTGCTATAGTTCCTATCTAAGGAGTGGGAGTTCCACCACTTGTTGATCCGATGAATGGTTATGGTATTCCTGTGTGTTTCTTTCATCATTGGCAGTATATGAAGGTGTGCGAACGGGTCTCTGTTTGATAATAGGTTTATTACCTGCATTGGGTTGTTCTGAGCAGCCACTGTGTTCATAAATTATCGCTACAAGTGTTTGAGTTATGTGGGATATCATGTGATTTCATCTTGAGTTATGAATATGGTTGGGTACGTCTTGTTCATATTTATACAGTGTGTACATACGAGATTCCGATCTTATAAAAGATTTCGGATGTGGAAAAATTTGGATTCTAAGGCCTGGGCTAGGTTAGATGAAATTTTTTTTGTTAAGATGTGTTATCAGACCTATATGGGATAGGGTGACATGGGATCAACCCCGGGTATGTGCATGGTGAGGTGACGCGGCAGTTTGATGGTGTTGGAGAACAACTCTTGGCACGTTCGAGGATGAATGTAGGTTTAAGTGCGGGAGGATGTAACGACGCGACCGGTCGTTCCGAGAGTAATAGCCCCGTTTCCCCCATTTCCGCTTCTCTATGTGTTGTTCAGTCTTATTATGTTTCTTTGGGTTGGTTGGTCCGGGTTCAGAGTGATTTTGGAAGGGAATGAGACACTTAGTCTCTTAATTTGGAAATTTAGTTGGAAAGTCAACCGAAAGTTGACTTATGAGTAAACGCCCTCGGATTATGGTTTTTGTGGTTCAGATAGCTCCGTTAGGTGATTTTGGACTTAGGACTGTGTTCGGAATGTTATTTGGAGGTCCGTGGTAGAATTATGCTTCAATTGGCGAAATTGGAAATTTGGCGATTTCCGGTCGGCAGTGGAAAATTAGATATCGGGGTCGGAATGGAATTCCGGAAGTTGGAGTCGATTTTAGTGTCATTTTTGAAATGTGTGCAAAATTTGAGGTTATTCGGACGAGGATTGGTTGGTTTTGGTGTCGTTTGCGGAATTCAGAAGTTTAGAAGTTCTTAGACTTGAATCTGAGGGTAATTTGGTATTTTTGATGTTGTGTTGTGTGATTCGAAGGCTCGAATAAGTTTATATGATGTTATGAGATGTGTTGGTATGATTGGTCGGGGTCCCGAGCGGCTCGGGTGAGTTTCGGGGTCCATGTTTAGGCCATTTTTAGCTGCTTGTTTTTGGCTACAGCAGTGTGCTACGCTATCGCGGGGAATTGGTCGCAATCGCTATGTGTACAATGAGAGAAAATGGCCAGTGAATCGCGATCGCGGAAGGCCTTTCGCGATCGCATAGAGAAACGTTTTTGCTGCACTGACCCGACTTTGGATGCTTGTATCTTGCAATCTATAAGGAATTTTGAGATGATCCAAACATAAAAGTTGTAGCACTTTGTGTCTAGTTTTCAGAAATCAAACCATTCTGAATTTGTAATTGTTTATAAAGAGTTATGGTTAATACGCTACAGCCTGTCCGGGAAGAGTTTGGAAATCGCATTATGTTGCATAAGGCTGACATTAGCGGATTATATCCCATAATATATAAGGAATTAGGAAATTATCAAAGAAATAAAGTTATATATCTTGGTGTCTAGTTTCCAAAAAGTCAAACCATTTGCAATTTAAAGTTTTGTACCAAAATTTATGACCATTATACTTGAGGCTGCCTGGAAGAGATGGGCCTTTGTTCTTCGCGATCACGAAGCATTTTCCGCGATCGAGAAGGGAAAATTTTGGGCTGAGAAAAGTCCTACTTCGCGATTACGAAGAATTTTCCGCGATCTCGATGAGTAAATACCTGGGAAGAAGCTATATATCGAGGTTTCGGCCATTTTTAACATATTTAGATCTATGGAGCTCAGATTGAAGTGATTTTTAGGCAATTTCCACCATATGGAATGGGGTAAGTGATTTCTATCTTATGCCTTTCATCATTTAATTTTTGATTTGAGGTGAAAAATTGGGGAAAATGGAAAAGAATTCTTGAGTTGGATTTTAGGATTTTGAATGAGATTTTGTTATCAGATTGGAGTAAATTTGATATGGTTGGACCTGTGAGAGAAAGAGGTTTCTAGTTTTGTAGTTTTTTTTGGATTCCGAGACGTGGGCCCGGTGGTTCGGGTTTGGTCAATTTCGGGATTTGTGATGTAATTTGATAATTTTTATGTGGGCTTCGCTCCTTTAGCATATGTTAATGATATAGTACTGATTTTTGATAGATTCGGGGTGATGTGAGGCCGAGTCAAGCGGAAAGGGCATCGCGGAATAGATTTTGTCCGGTTCGAGGTAAGTAATGATTGTAAATCTAGTCTTGAGGGTATGAAACCCCGGATTTCACATTGTTTTTACTATTTTGGGGTGACGCACATGCTATGTGACGGGCGTGTGGGCGTTCACCATTGGAGATTGTGACTTGGTACGTCCTGTAGCAACTATAAAGTCGCGTATTTGACTTAAATTATATGATACTATGTGTTTTAGAAAGAATTTCCTATAAATTGGGCTGAATGCCATATGTGGGCCTTGTGCCAGAGCTGTTTGGACCCTTAGGGGCCTTTTCTGATTATCCTCTCATTGTTTTGATTTAAGATCTATACTCAGTCATGCTATGTTTACTGATTTCATAACTCAGTCTTTATTACCCCGTTTTGATGCATATAAAATATTATTTTGGGTTGAGCACCCTGTTTTTACCAATAGCCCGAGTGACTTGAGAGGTTTATGACTGAGTGAGGCCGAGGGCCTATTTTTGTGAGGATATATATGGGATCAGGCTGCACGCCGCAGCATGTTGTTACCGATTCATGATTTGGTGAGGCCGCGGGCCTGATTGATTTATGCCACGAGGTGGCTTGTTATAGCGCTTGGGCTATAGGAGCCCCTCCGAATTCTATACACCCCTAGTGAGCGCGGGTACCTTGAGTGAGTGATATGATGTTTTGCCCGAGGGGCTGTTCTTGATTCATGTTATGCCCGAAGGGCTATTTACGAGTGATTATGACGTATGCCTGAGAGGCTGTATATGAGTGACAGTGATGTTTGGCCCGAGGGGCTATTTATGATTTATGTTGCCCGGGGGGCTGTACACGAGTTAGTTTTCCCTGAGGGGCTTATTATGTTTTCATTATTTTTACTCACTGTTTTGTCACTTCGTTTGAAGACTGTTGAAAGATGTTTTAAATGGTTTTACTGAAATTTGATTTAAATGAGCTGAGTTGATTCAAAACCCTGATTTTAAAAGCCTGTTGTGTTCTACTGAGATTTCATGATATGAACTGTATATGTTTTATTGCTCGTCACTACTGCTCAGTCTTTATTTACTTTTATTATTTACTGAGTTGGCGTACTCACATTACTCTATGCACCTTTTGTGCAGATCCAGTAGTTGCTGGATGTGCTAGTAAGTGTTGATTTCATCCGTTGTGGATCTGTTGGAGTTACCAAGGTAGCTGCATGACGATCGCAGCCCTGCTCTTCTCCCTCCTATCGTCCTATAGATGTTACTAGTGGGTTTCCATACTGTATTGGTCTTAGTATTATCGGACAGTTTTTAGTAGGTGCTCATGACTAGTGACACCCCAATGTCGGGTTTTCTTTCCGCACTGTATTCTTGATTTAAACACTTTATGAAGGTTTATTGTTAAATAACTTTAATTTTATTTTAAGAATGAAAATATTAATTGGTTTTTGTAATGTGTCCGCTTGCCTAGTACTATGATAGGCGCCATCACGATAAGGTAGTTTGGGGTCGTGACACACGTGTTCTACACTAGTTTAATGAACATGCCTAACATGTCTCTAGGCAATATGTCAAACTTCTGAAATTAAATTAACTTTAATTTTTTTACATCCTTTGTGGAAAGAGGCGTGAGTAAAAACAAAATGGAGAATGAAGAAGAGAGAAACTTTGCCAAGAGGTCCCCAGTCCTCATGTTAGCTAAGTAATTAATTAAAGATAGTTGAATTTTGAGCCTAAAAAAGTGTTCTAAAAGAAGATTGAAAGATCAATAGACTAAGCAACGTGTCTTATGCATTTGCTGTCACTTTCGTTTATACATTAGCTGCCCCCCAACTGACAGATCCTAGCAGTGTTATGCAAGATCTTTCTAGATTATGCTATAAATATTTTAAAAAAAATTACCGCTATACAACTTGCGTGCGCACACGCCGCACACCTTGACTAATTTATCAGGTACCTATTACCACTTACTTTCCATCAGTACGGGTATCTATAATTTTGTCCGCTAATATTTAGGCGGAACAAAAATAATTCACTTAGTATTTCTTTTTTGTCTTGTTGAGATTTGATTCTGAGTGCAATAACCCTAAACAACTTATGGTAACATTATAATTTTTCAGCGTCTTATACTATTCTTAGTTAAACAGTTAGAAAAATAAATGTTTGTATTTGTAACTACATTTTGTTTCCTGTAATCCTATATGTATTTTGCTAGAAAAATCACGAAAGGTAAAAGCCTGGGTGGATGGATAAAATTAATCAAAAGTAAAAACGTAATGAGGGTACAAGCCTTCAGTACACATAACAGAATATTAACCCCATAAAGTTTTCCTTATTATCTGAGCACATGAAGGTTGTTCAAAAACCAAACTTGATGTATGTTGATGTTCGACCAAAAATATATGTATTTAATTATTATTGCTTTATATTTTAATTTATGTCTATATTATATTAAAAGCACGAGGTCCTTAGTAAAATATTTTTTACCTTTTTTATCCTTTTAAAAAAAATTTACACTAGACAAAATAGTGATTTAATTATTCTACTCCTAGGTAATATTTAGGTGTTTGATTCAAATCAAATTTATTATTTTAAAATCTTTCCTTATTTGAATTAAGTAAGAAGTACTTATATTTGGTATTTTAAAATAATTAAAATTTTACCTAGATTGTTTGCAAGGAAATACCTTAATTTACTGTAATTCATATTGTAAGCATGTAAATTTTTATTAGATTTCCATCCATAAGAAATTTGGATTTAATTATAAAATAAGTATATTTTGGTCCAACCAAATATTATAGAGTAATATAATTGGATAAATAATTCAAATCTAATAGATATGGATTTAATAAAAGATGTCCAAATGCGTTGGGCTAGCCCATTTAATTGGGCTAAATTGATGAGCCACTTTATTAAGCCCAAGATGTCATCTTCCTAGAAGCCTAGTTTGGTTCCACGTGTCAAATGATGTGGCGCGCCAAGTCAAACAGAAGAGCCAATAGGATTGTTCCACATGTCAAAATGACAAGGCATGCCAAGTCAATTAAAGGGCAAATGAAATCGCACCACATGTGCAAGTGACATGTTCTGGCCAATCAAATGCGGTCTTATCACACTTCAATTTGATTGGTTAGAAAATGTTTGTTCTTATCACAACTCTTCCCTTCCACAACTATAAACAGGGGTCTTCATAACCCAGAAAATACATCAGAAGTTATAACAAGAAGCAAGAGGGAGCTCGTGGATCAAACAATGCGGATTTCTCTAAAAGCTATAAGCATTCAAGTGCTCTAAGGATTAAAAGATCAAGATGAAGATTGAAGAACAAGCTGCAAGCCCTTGGATTAAAGATACGTCAAGATCAAGATCAAGCTTCAAGCACTTGGATTAAAATACAATAAAATTCAAGATTAAGCTCGGAGGCTCTTTTATTTACTGTTGGAAAGAAGAATCAGAGGATTCATAGAGATTGTAACACTCAAATATTTGAAATAAAATACTACGATTGTTGGAATATTTTTCGATCTTGATTGTATTTTCTCGACGCAATTTATTCTCTACCAATTCTGGCACGCCTAGTGGGACAATCTCTACCTCTCATCTCAACTTTTCAATCACCAAAGTTCAAGAACAACGAAATGGCTTCCCAGAAAATCAACTCCAGTTCAACTTCCACCAAGGTTGCCAATTCCAGGTTCTATGCTGATGTGGAAAACATACTTGAAGTTACCTTTGGAAGCTTTGGACCAGTCACAAAGAGAAAAGCAAGCTCGTTAGGACAACAAGAACCCCAAGTGTCGTCCGCATCTACCCCTGTTTTCGGATATTCATCGTCAAAAGGATCAAGATCTTCCACTAATGCACCCGAATGAGGAAGCAATGTTACTGAAAAGATCAAGAAAACTCTTTCTCCGCTTGACCTCTCCGGAACCAAGCACTCTGCTGTGAAGGAAGATTATGACGCTTCAAGTGATGGATCCTCCCCACTTACACCACATAGAGTGATCCAATCAAGGATCAATCTGTGAGAAAATCCATGCTACTCTCCATCGTCCATGACAATCATGAAAGCCATGGTGACAAACACTTCATCTGTGGAGGAGAAATTGGCAAACTTGACGGAAGTAATCACTGGCTTGACCAAGTGCATGCAAAATCAAGATTCTAGAATCGACAAGCTAACAAATAAAGTGGGAATCTTGATGGAAGAAGAATCCACCTATACAACTGGCAAACTCCCACGACAAGCTGCACCCACCAAGGAAATTATAGTCTCTTCGGAAGGGATGATTCCAATCAATCAACTAAAGGAGTTTATTGAAGGGACCATAAAAAACAAACATGAAATCGCTTCCAAGTCCTCATTTACCTGCGCAAAGTCGTACACTTCAAGGATCGATATGTTCGAGATGCCTGCTGGCTATCAACCTCCAAAATTTCAACAGGTTGATGGCAAAGGCAATCCAAAGCAACATGTAGCGCACTTCGTTGAGATATGAAACAATGCTGGTATGGAGATTACCTCGTCAAACAGTATGTCCGCTCATTGAAATGAAATGCTTTTGATTGGTACACGGACCTCGAGGCTGGATATGTTGATAGCTGGGATCAACTAGAGCAAGAATTCCTCAATCGCTTTTATAGCACGAGACGTACTGTGAGTATGATAGAACTCACAAGTACTCGTCAACGGAAGAGTGAACCAGTTATCGACTTTATCAATCATTCGAAGAATGCAAGCCTCAACTGTAAGGACATGCTTAGTGAAGCTTCTAGCATAGAGATTTGCATCCAAGGTATTCATTGGGTATTGCGCTACATCCTGCAAGGTATCAAGCTTAGCACATTTGAAGAACTTGTAACTCGTGCCCACGACATGGAATTGAGCATGGCCTCTGCTAGAAATTAAAGGCTTCCATCTATGAACCTCGCAAAGGGAACGACAATCAAGAAGTCAAAAAATAGATAAAGTTTGTACCATGATCTGAAAATAAAGAAGCTATGAATGTCAACACATCACATGTGAAGTTCACAACGAAGGTGAGCAAGAAGCAGAGTATGAAAGCCACTTCGTTTCAAGATAAGCCAAGTGGAAGGTTGACTCAAAACAAAAATGCAAGAGAAAGAGTATCCATTTCTGGATTCTGATGTGCCAGCTATTTCTGAAGAACTCCTCGAGTTAAATCTCATTGAGCTTCCGGAGATGAAGCGACCAAATGAAGCTGAGAAAATCGATGACCCAAATTACTGCCATATTATCGACTTGTGAGCCACCCTCTGGAGAAGTGCATTGTCTTCAAGGACAAAGTTATGGACTTGGCTCGTGAAAGAAGATCGTGCTTGAAGATGAGAAAGAAAGAGCAAACCAAGTCTCTATCATATTTGTCTCATTAAGTCTAGACGAATTATGTACTTCTAAAGAAAGTAAAGATGAAGGATTAGTGAAGAACTACAAAGTTGAAAGCAGTCAACCTGAAGATGATAAAGGTTGGACGTTGGTGACTCATCCTAGGCGCCGCAAAAGGAGCCCACGAAAAGGATCAATAGAACAACCAATAAGGAAAATAATGGTGAAAAGGCGTAGGAGATGGAATCCATCTAAGCATGAAAAGAAAGCGAAAGTGGAGGTGCATCACCCTCAAAAGCCACGACATCCGGTTGTTACACCCCATGTTTTCTTACATGAAAATATTCCATAAGCGAATTGATGAAAAATCGAGAATGAGATGTGACATAACGCGTTTTCATATGCTAAAGTTTCGATGTAAGTTAACCGACATAAGTCCGGGAATGAGATTATTTTGGGATTATAAGCATTATGCTATTTCAAACATGTGATGAGTAAATTCGCGAAGGAGAGAAGGTAAGGAAATAGAATAAAATGAGTCTCGTCGAAATTTGGCAATTTGGGATAAAATACGGTCCAAGTTATAATACTCCGTATTTATGGACCAGTGCCATACAAGGTAACATATGACCATAATAGTATGATGTATAAGGGTGTATTATAAATAAGTAGTATTTTAAATAATTTGAGATAATTCTTAATTATTTGGGTAATTGGTTAATTACCGAGTAGCGGGATATTACCTAATTAATTAATTAATATTGGATAAAATTAAAAACACATCCCCCACCCCATGTGGCAGCAAGCCACCACCCAAACCAAATGACTCATTGGTCATGTTGGTTAGGTGGCAACTAGTTAGGATAGTAGTTTTGAAATTCAAAAAGGAGTCATAAGATTTAGAAAATTTAAGGATTCATTCTATCTAGAACTTAATGATATAGAAAGGAGCTCTCGAAGAAACAATCTGAAGCCACCAAGAACCGCAATCTGAAGCCCAAAAAAAAAATGCAAATTGAAGTTAACAAATAAGGGTATGGATCTTTAATAGGTCGAACAAAGGTTTTGCAATTTTAAGGGTGTAC
Organism: Nicotiana knightiana; assembly: GCA_005239525.1. Classification (NCBI taxonomy): domain Eukaryota; kingdom Viridiplantae; phylum Streptophyta; class Magnoliopsida; order Solanales; family Solanaceae; genus Nicotiana; species Nicotiana knightiana. The sequence goes on along the minus strand of ML415475.1, from coordinate 35,357 downwards.
GCTGTAAACCGTTTCCAAGAATATTATACGGGATTTCCCCTAATCCAGGTATGCTAAGGCTATCCCTTCTTTCTTTTGGCATGGTCCAAATTATACGGAAGAAACGAGCAAACTCATGGTTTCCATAAATTACTCTATTCATATAAATAGGAGGGGTGTCTATATTTTTGATTCCCCATATGAATTATTATTATCTTCTGTTTATGGGTCTCGAAAATACGTAAGTTGGTAAAATTTATTTCATGATATTAGTCAGAGCNTGTGAATTATTATTATCTTCTGTTCATGGGTCTCGAAAATACGTATGTTGGTAAAGTTTATTTCATGATATTAATCAGAGGCATAATGGCCTTATGACGTACCGAGAGATTTTATTGACGTATTTCATATGCATTTCATGCACTTACATATGCACATTGACCCATGACCAGATGGCGTTATATACGCGTATATATGTAAATATATGTATATGGGATATGGGAAAAGGTTATGACGTTATATACGCACCACCACCTGATCAGCTGGTATATGATGATGATGTGGCCCACAATGGCTGAAATATGGTTCAAACGGCGTTATATACGCGTATATATATGTATATATATATATATATATACATATATATATATACATATATGTATATATGGGATGTGGGATCAGCTGGTATATGATGGGATGCCCTCAGAGGCTGATGATGTTATGAAACATCTACCTATGCACGACATGACATTCATATTCATATGTATGACGCCAAAAGTAATTTATGATTTACAAAGCTATTCAGGCTTACAGGTTGATTCATGTGCTCTATATTTCTTTTATGTCTCTTATGTACTTATTTATGTGCCTTACATACTCGGTACATTATTCGTACTGACGTCCCTTTTGCCTGGGGATGTTGAGTTTCATGCCCACAGGTCCCGATAGACAGGTCGAGAGCCCTAGAAGTAGGCTACAACTCATCGGAAGATGTTGGTGCGCTCCATTTGCTTCGGAGTCTCTTGTTTGGTTACTATGATTTAGACGTGTATTGTTTGGTATGGCGGGACTCTATCCTAACCTTTATGACATTTATGTACTCTTAGAGGCTTGTAGACATACGTCGTATACGTGGAAGATTGTACGGCCTTGTCGGCCTATGTTTTGAGTTTATAAATGATTATGTTGGCCTATTAAGACCGTATGTCACGTGTATATGATGATGTAATAAGAATGATACGTTACATTGGTACTCGGTCGAGTAAGGTACTGGGTTCCCATCGCGGCCCATCGGTTTGGGTCGTGACAAAAGTGGTATCAGAGCAGTTCTATCCTAGGGAGTCTACAAGCCGTGTCTAATAGAGTCTTGTTTATGGGTGTGTCGTGCACTACACTTATAAGCAGGAGGCTACAGGGCATTTAGGACTGTCGCTCTTTCTTATTACTCTAGATCGTGTGGTAGAGCTTAGTTATAAGAACTCAATTCCTAAACTCTATCTTATTCATAATACGACGATGCCTATATCAGAAAAGATAGGTGGTAGGAGATTGAATGTGAATATGGAAGTGTTGAGTCAGAGGAACTCGATTTCGCATCATGCTTATGATGAGAAAATGTGAGATCTCCAGCAGACCATGCGTGTACTAAAAGGTGTAAGGTTCTTGATAAGGAGTTTTAAGGCAAGAATATTTATCCACTCTTATGGTAAAAAGGAATAATAAAATCGGAAGGAAGACACAAGTTTCAGCAAGTAAAAAAAATGCAAGGTGCAGAAGGGTACGAGGTACCCAGTTAATAGAGATTATCATTATGTACCATTCAGGAAAGGAGATATATGCTTTTTGAGTTACCTTCAACAGTGACTGATGTACGTACAATCGACGACACCGATCTCAGTTGTGCCATATGGGAGCTAACGAATATAGTTTAAGAAAATGACGGGTTATCCAGATCCGGCTGGGGTTAGAATAACCCCAAATAGGGGATGGTTGGTAGAGTTAGTTGACATTTCCGAAGGATAGTGCAAACGTGGTAATGGATCTCCTTGTGAGACCCCTATATAGTGCATTCTAAAATAGTATAGCTAGATATGAGTGCTACAAAGATAGGCACTGGAAGCCTGGAAAGGATAAATATTATCTTAGTATGACTCCCATCCCTAGTAGAGAGATAGTGCTAGGCAACCCGAAGAACCAGTGGATGGAGCAAAGGGGAGCTAAAAGAAAAAGAATATCTTGTTGAAGGTTTTTAGAATAAAATGATAGACAAAAATGTTACTATAAAATAAGAAGAGAGCTAATGAAGCATTAAGAGTAAGCTATGATACATGGATGACAACGGTAGGTCAAAAAGATGACAGTATTACAGAGTTTATAGTCAGGGGAAGGAAAAGACGAAAGATGACAGGCCTTGAGACAATAAAGGAGTATAGGACATAAAGTCATATCCTCATTTCGAGAAATAAGCTTGCGACTCTATTGTGATTACCAGAAGGAAAAGTTGGACCCTAGAGTAATAAAAATCAGTGTGGACTGGGACACAAGATGAACTAAACATAAATTGGGGACTGAGTGATTTGGTAATAATCGGCATCATGATAATTTCAGAGTGCGTTCCGGCGATAAAAGAATGAACTACAAAAGAATAACCCTTAAAGGTCATTCAGGAAGAAGCTTCCCTAAAGCAAGCATTGTTAGCAAAGCTAAGCTTAAAGGACTATGTGTGTCAACTACACTAAGTTTGACCCTCATGGGTAATGAATTTTTTTATCCTTGGTACAGAAGGGTTTCCGCAAGGCAATGATGTGAAAAGACGCCAAAGACGAAGAGGTAAAACATCTATAGGCAGATAATCGTAACGCTAAATCTTTGTACTCTCCTAAGGGGGGGGGGGGGGGGGGGATATGGTGTGATGTGGCATTAAGTCAGAATTTAGTAGTTCTAGTAACTATGGAATAATAAAGGAAGAATGCGATAAGGTTGAGAAAGGGATAAAATTTCACTTATTCAAATCCTACAGATATGTTATAATTCCAGAACATTATACAAACACGACGTCAAGGAAAGGAAGCAAGGGTTCCTGCCTGGGATGTTATTAATAAATAAGGAGCCATTGCGAAAGGTAAGTTAAGAAAAAGGAAATAACCCAAGAAAGATTACAAGGAACATTGATATGAGAATGGGACAATAAGTAGTTGGTAGTTGATTCAGGAATAGCCTAGTATGGCTAGACATGAGGTTACAGACGAGTCGGCAGATCGTGCAAGATAAATGTAGTAAAACCCAATATAGTGAATTCAACCTCGTAATAGTGTCATTGTAATACTTGAGAAAGATTCAGATAGGAGTTGGGGTAGTTAAAGGTACCGTATGGGTATTACGGGAATAAAAGAGAGTGCTACTGAGAAGAGTCAAGATATCAGTTCAGAAGCAAACCTACTAGCACAAGGGCGAACAATAGATAATTATAGGCAAGGAAGGACATCAAAAGGTCCGTCGAGTATAAAATGTAATAAGCTCACAGCTTTACAAGAATCAGAAGATCCTCCCTAAATACTATAATGAAAGACAAGTTGAGGAAGTAAAGAAGAATGCTTCAACCTAAGCTCACTAACCTAAGGAAGAAATGGTCTTATAACAACAGTCTCACAACAACAGTGTATGCACTCCAAAAGAAAATGGCACATACCGTGGCTAATGAACGGGAAGTAAAATCAGGAGTGATATTCAAGATCATATGAGTTGTATAGAATTCGAATATGTGTGGGCACTAAGGTAAGCTAAGTATGCACGTAACAAGGGGGCAAAAATACCAGGAAAAGTAATTCCTTACATTTAAAGAAAGCTGAGAAGGAACGAAAAGAATTATTCGATTAATGACCCAGAGTTAGTTACGTTATGAACGCACTTAAGAGTTTTGGAGTTTTATACATGCAACATATATGTTGATATCATACGGACGTAGAAGACTCCGATATAAGTTAAAAGAAAGGATTAAATTGCTAGAATATTGTATCATGGATATTCCATGGCGCCCATGAAAGGCTAACGTAATAACTAATACCATGAGCTAGATCGGAAGATAGCTTAAGCCTACACAAAGGTTGATCAGAAGGAAGAGGAAACTAAAGAGTTACATCAACAAAGTAAATCAGGAATCCGATTATTGGACCCAGAAGTTACAGGAATCATGATTAAGAACATATCAGAATCACTATTTATAGTACAAGTGCAAGAGGGATAACACAACAACCATATTCTATAACGGCTCTACGATAAAGCCAGTTAGAAAAATACCAGCCTCATAAGAATTCAGTATGGAGCTCCCACCAGATTGTATAGGCACCATAGGTGAAAGTACTATAATAGAGCTTCAAATGGTGGATATGATTTATACCTATATGGAAGGGAGGTAATTAAAGAGAGATAGAAGAATGTGAGGTGATATTTTAAAGTAAGTAAGGTAATAGTGAACAATGCACGAAATACTCAAGTATAGAAGGATAAGAGTGGTCCACACTTCAGGTAAAAGACTAGAAGCGTAGGGATTCAATATCCAGGAAGGATAGCAGCATTGTTAGTGGCATATCTTCCAGCCTATGGTTTCTAGGTACCAAGAGGTCTATTTAAGAGAATAAAGAAGAGATGGAGATGACGTGATGTCTCGCTTGCTGTTCTGGAATAGCACAAGGAAATCTATGGTACAAACAAGTAGAAGGAATGTTACGAGTAGTATAAATAGATATGTGTAAGTCCCAAACTAAAGTATAGTAAAGCGACAGAGTTCTAGGAAGGAAGGAGTAAGGATAAGAAAGGGGAAATGAGAAGGTGACGAGAATATATAAGTCATCGGGATTAAGCCTATGAGAATAAGAGAGCTAATGGTTTCTCTAAGTTATCGAAAGTTCAGTATGGCCTGAATGAACTCAAAGTAGTCTAAGATTAATAACATTTAGAAAGAAATGAATGGTGCCCTGATAATCAAAAATATCCACGTAAGGTGAATCACATTGGGATGCTATGAAATACGATTATGGAAGCATGGTATCGCCCCAGGTGGATCAGTCTAGTTACTTCAGATATCCTCTGATGAGACGTGAGCCCTAGCGGCAATGTTACATAAATTGTCAAGTTACCAGTGGTAGATGATGGATCAACATCGAGGTGAGTCAACAATAGATGGATAAAAGTTCAACAGTGTGAGATGAGATCAGGTTGTCACTCTTAAGATGAACAGTAATGAGGAAAAATTAAATGACTTAGACTTATACATATGGGATGAGCAACGGGTGTAACCTGGAGTTGAAGCAGACCTTAGTAACGATAAATTGAAGTAAGTGTTCTCGTACAGTATGACCTATTTAGATGGAGTAAAATCATGCGAATGGATAACCAGTTCTATGAAACAAGATATGGCAATATTTGTAAGTTCAACAAAGTGCCAAGCGAAGAACTTCAGTAATGGCTAAAAATGGGAGTAAAAAAAAAAGAAGATCCGCATATGTGCACTTACAAGGTCAGAGTCGTACAGACTGCATGATAGAAGGTAGCAACGATTACGATATTGGGAGGATTCCGACCACAAGTCGTGGTATGGGAAAAAGGCCTAAAGGGGGAAATCCCTTGGTCTTTGGATTTATTCAAAGAATAGTTGCCTAGATGGAAAAGAGAGTACTAAAGTATTCGGAAGACATAGATTATGAGAAGAATAAGTGCATCAGTCAACATTCGAGGACTAATGTTTCAAAGGAGGGAATAATGTTAAACCCCATGTTTCGTACATGAAAATATACCATAAGTGAATTGATGAAAACTCAGGAATGAGATGTTACATACCGCGTTTTCATATGATAAAATTTCGATGTAAGTTAACCGACATAAGTCCGGGAATGAGAATAATTGGGATTATAAGAATTATGCTATTTCAAATACGTGATGAGTAAACTCGTGAAGGAGAGAAGGTGAGGAAATAGAATAAAATGAGTCTCGTCGAAATTTGGCAATTTGGGATAAAATACGGTCCAAGTTATAATACTCCGTATTTATGGACCAGTGTCATACAAGGTACCATATGACCATAATTGTACAATGTATAAGGGTGTATTAAAAATAAGTAGTATTTTAAATAATTTGAGATAATTCTTAATTATGTGGGTAATTGGTTAATTACCGAGTTGCGGGATATTACCTAATTAATTAGTTAATATTGGATAGGATTAAAAACCCATCCCCCACCCCATGTGGCAGCAAGCCACCACCCAAACAAAATGACTCATTGGTCATGTTGGTTAGGTGGCAATTAGTTAGGATAGTAGTCTTGGAATTTAAAAAAGATTCATAAGGTTTTGAAAATTTAAGGATTCATTTTATCTAACACTTAATGATATAGAAAGGAGCTCTCGAAGAAACAATATGAAGCCACCAAGAAACGCAATCTGAAGCCCAAAAAAAAAATGCAAATTGAAGTTAACAAATAAGGGTGCGGATCTTTAGTAGATCGAACAAAGGTTTTGCAATTTTAAGGGAGTACGTTGTAAGCCGTTTCCAAGAATATTATACGGATTTTCCCCTAATCCAGGTATGTTAAGGCTATCCTCTCTTTCTTTTGGTATGGTCGAAATTATACGGAAGAAACGAGCAAACTCATAATTTCCATAAATTACTCTATTCATAGAAATACTAGGGGTGTCTATATTCTTGATTCCCCATGTGAATTATTATTATCTTCTGTTTATGGGTCTCTAAAATGCGTATGTTGGTAAAATTTATTTCATGATATTAATCAGAGCCATAATGCCCTTATGACGTACCGAGAGATTTTATTGACGTATTTTATATGCATTTCATGCATTTACATATGCACATTGACCCATGACCAGATGGCGTTATATACGCGTATATATGTAAATATATGTATATGGGATATGGGAAAAGGTTACGGCGTTATATACGCACCACCACCTGATCAACTGGTATATGATGATGATGTTGCCCACAATGGCTGAAATATGGTTCAAGCGGCGTTATATACGCGTATATATGTATGTATATTCGAACGGCGTTATATATGCATATATATATATATATTATATATATATATATATATAATATATATACGCACCACCATCTGATCAGATGGTATACGAATGATGATTTTGCCCACAATGGCCGATATGATATGATGGGATGCCCTCAGATGGCATTCCCATGAACGAACTCTCAAAAAGTCATGTGATGATCAAAGGATTCAACCAAGGGGGGAAAAGTGCCATAGGCGCCATCATGCTGGGAATCACTATTGAAGATATGCAATCAAGTGCATGGCTGCATGTGATCGATGCGAAGACTTCATATAAAGTCTTGCTTGGAAGGACTGGGATACATGAGAATAAAGTAGTTCATTCTACCTACCATTAATGTTTAAAATACTACGAGGGTGAAGTCGAGAAGAAGATAGTTGTTGATTATGAGCCATTCACCGAGGCAAAGTCACATTTCGCCGATGCAAAGTTCTACTTGAAAAACCATATTGTGAAGGAGCTAAAAGTTGATAATGGTATAAAAAGCAAGAATGAAGAGCCCATAATTAAAAGAGTTGAGGAGGTACTCGCTAACGCGAATAAATCTCATTGAGGGGATATTGCCTCATATGGAAATAAAGTAAGTCATGTGCTCCAATATGTCCCTAAAAGGAAGAAAGACGAGGGCGAATCATCTAATCTCCAAATTAACACGCTAAAGGAGTTAAATCTTTCGGTAAAAATAATTGAGGTAGTAAATTTGTCCTCGAAGCCGCTTGCAGAGTTTGTAGCCCAAAATCGTTTGTAGAATGTGGCACTCCCTACAAAGCGAACTGATGAAGGTGTTGACCCTAACGCTTACAAGTTATTTGCAAAGGATTGATACAATCCCAATGAGCCATCAAAGTTAGGGAGGCTCCCATCAGAAGTTGTAACGAGGCAACCACGTGAAGGTTTCGGAGACAAGAAACCGTCATCAATGCGCATCTCAATAAAAAGTGCAAGTAACAATTATATCACACAGTAGAAGACAAATATGCCGCTTCTAACTGACCTTCTGTCTTTGACTGACTTGGAAATTCAACTGTGAGAACTTCCGTATTTGAGAGATTGGGTCCGTTAAAGAAGGGGAATAAGTTCCAGAGAAATTATCGAAATACAAGAGCACCTGCTACGCCCAAAATTCAGAAGATCTCTAAAGATTTCCAAAGTTTGGTTCCTTCTAGAATGAAGCGACAAACAAAAGTCATGGTTTCGTATGATGAAGTATTGAAGGTTAAGCCATACACTGTGGTCTACACTAAATAATGTGGTGAAGACAATTCGTATCATGTTACTGCACAAAGCGAGCATGGTGTTTTATCTCTAATGGAAGATGATGAGAAATTGGACGATGTTTCACCGTGTTATCACATATCCGTCAACGATGGAGACCCTCAAGAAGATGAAGATACGAAAGATGCTCCCCCGGAACTTGAAGAAGACGTGAAGGCAACGGTTGATGACTTAAAAGAAGTTAACCTTGGCGCTGATGAAAAACCAAGACCCACCTACCTAAGTGCTTTACTAGAAGTTGATGAAGAAAACACTTATATTGAGTTACTCACGGAGTTTAGGTATGTCTTTGCTTGGAGTTAGAAAGAAATGCCTGGCTTGGACGCTAAAGTGACAGTCCATCACCTTGCGGTCAAGAATGGTGCTCGTCCTGTTAAGCAAGATCAAAGGCGCTTTAGGCCGGACTTAGTTCCCCTGATTGAAACCAAAGTTACCAAAATCATTGAAGTTGGATCTATTCGGGAAGTTAAATACCCAATGTGGGTTTCAAGTATTGTCCCTGTAAAGAAGAAAAATGGCCAGATTCGAGTATGCGTCGACTTCATGGATCTCAACAATGCGTGTCCCAAAGATAAATTCCTGCTTCCTATTCCAGAGTTGATGATTGATGCTACTACTGCGTATGTGGCAATAACATTTATGGATGGTTTGTCAAGATATAATACAATTCGCATGGTACCATAATATGAAGGGTTTACTGCATTTCGCACCCCAAGGGTATTTATTGCTATAGGGTAATGCCTTTTGGCTTGAAGAACACCGGTGGTTCATACCAAAGAATCTCGAATGCTATGTTGACGACTTGGTGGTAAAATCAAGAGAAGGGAGACCACTTGAAAGACTTGAGAATGGTGTTCCAGTTGCTCCGGAGATACCAACTTAGGATGAATCCATTGAAATGCGCCCTTGGAGTTACCTTCAGAAAGTTCCTAGATTTCATTGTCCGGCATCAAGGGATTGAAATTGATCAAGCCAAGGTAGTGCAATTTTGAAAATGCAAGATCCTCGGGATATTCATGAATTAATAAGTCTGCAAGGAAAGCTAGCATACCTTAGGAGATTCATCTCAAACCTAGCTGGGAGGTGCCAACCATCCCGTCGTCTCATGAAGAAGGGCATTCCTTTAAAGTGGGACCAAGCTTGTAGAAATACCTTTGAAGGTATTAAAACATACTTGATGAAGCCTCCAGTTCTGGCAGCCCCTATACTTGGGAAGCCACTGATAGTATACATTTCAACACAAGAATGGTCTGTTGGCCCGAGAAAATAGTGAGGGGAAAGAAAACTCTTTTTACTACTTGAGCAGGATGATGACACCAAACGAGCTGAATTATTTTCCAATTGAAAAGTTGTGTTTGGAGCTAGTCTTCTCAATTCAAAAGTTGAAGCACTACATTCAAGCTCATGTTGTCCGTCTTGTTTCTAAAGCAAATCCCATCAAGTTCATGATGTCAAAACTTGTTCTTAATGATTGACTAGAGAGATGGTACATCAAATTTCAACAATTCGAGATTTTGTACTTCCCTCAAAAGACTAAAAAATGACAAGAATTGGCAGACTTCTTGGCAGATCATCTGATACCTGATGACTAGGAGCTAACTGACAAACTACTTGATGAGGACGCAATGGTCGTTGAAGTTCAACCTTCATGGAAGATGTACTTTGATGGTGCTGCGCATTGTGGGGGAGCTGGTGCTGGTGTAGTATTTTCACTTCCCAAGATGAAGTCTTACCCTACTCCTTCACCTTGACACAACTCTGTTCCAACAATGTTGCTGAGTATCAAGCATTAATACTTGGGCTTGAAATGGTGATTGATATGAAGCAATTGCAGTTGCAATCGCAAGTCTTTGGTGTCTCCCAGTTAGTGGTCAATCAACTTTTAGGTAGTTACAAGGTCAAGAAGGCTTAACTACGCCCATATCATGATTACGCTAAAAAATTAATGGGAAGGCTCGGTGACGTAACTATTCAACATGTGCCAAGGAAAGAAAATAAGAAGGCTGGTGCTTTAGCTTCCCTAGATTCATCGTTAACCCTGCCTCATCAACCGCAAGTTACTATCTGCCAAAAATGTGTAGTACCGCTGCCAAATAAGGTTGAAGGTGAAGAAAATTAACTCAAGCATCTTTTCGCTGTTTCTGAAGTTGAGAAAGAAGAATGGCAACAACCCATTATCGACTACTTATGCTATGGGATACTCCCAGAAAATCCGAGGAGAAGGACTTAAATCCGTCGTCGTGCACCTCGCTTCCTTTACAACAAAGATACTCAATACAAAAGATCGTTCGAGGGAGTACTCTTGTGATGCTTAGGGGAAGAAGAAGCACTCCAAGCTTTGCAAGAGGCACATTCTGGTGTATGTGGCTCATATCAGTCAGTACCAAAGCTCCACTTCCATATAAAAAGGATAGGATATTGTTGGCCAACAACGGTACAAGATTTCTTGGACTACGCTCGAAGATGCAAGGCTTGTCAATTCCATGCGAATTTTATTCACCAACCTCCTGAAGTGTTACACCCGACTGTTGCATCCTGGTCGTTTGACGCTTGGGGATTGGATGTTGTTGGACCACTGCCAAAGTCCTCTGGTGGGGACCTATACATCTTGGATGCATTTGACTACTTCTCAAAATAGGCTGAAGTTGTTGCTCTTAAGGAGGTAAAGAAGGAAAATGTCGCAAGTTTCATCCGAGTAAACATAATTTATCGCTTTGGCATTCCTCGTTACATAATAATAGATAACAGAAATCCATTCGATAATAGGTTGATGAACAAGGTTTGTGATCTCTTTGGGTTCAAGCAACGTAACTCTTCGATGTACAATGTTGTTGCCGATGATCTAGCTGAAGCATTCAATAAAACTCTTGCAACTTGCTAAAGAAAGTCATCTCCAAATCCAAACGAGATTGGAATGATCGTATGGAAGAAGCTCTATGGGCATATAGGACTACTCACCACACGCCAACAGAAGCGACTCGTTATTCATCGTTTAGAGTCGAAGTCGTCTTGCCACATGAGCATCAAATACCTTTATTACGACTAGATATTCAAGAAGGGAAAACTGATGAAGAAAATACTCGACTGTGATTAGTAGAGTTGGAGGCTCCTGATGAGAAGAGGTTAGAAGCTCAACAGAGTCTTGAATGTTATCAAGCTCGATTGTCTCGATCCTTCAATAAAAGAGTTCGCCCGAGGTCCTTTCATGTAGAAGATCAAGTCCCTGGCGTACGAAGACCCATTATTACTTCCCATAAACCTATAGGGAAGTTCACTTCAAAATGGGATGGGCCATATGTCGTACAAGAAGCTTAATCAAGTGGGGCTAACAAGATGGTTGATGCAGATGGCATGGGAATCGACCCTATCAATGACATGTTTTCGAAGAAGTATTATACTTGAAGTTGCAACTCTCCTCGACACATGAGCCTGAACTACATGTTCCTACAATCATGGCCCGCATGAGTCTAAACTTTGTACGGCCCACATAAAAAAGAAAAAAAAAATAGAGTCCACTGGGTCCGAATGCGGGCACAACAATAAGATGTGCAGTGTAGTATCAGTACAACCGACCCCATGTACTGAGTATGTGCCGAGCCTAACCTCGGCCGAAGTAGTGACGAGGCTAGACTTGACAACAAACTTTACCCTGTCCTATTCTACAACATATATATATATCGTGGAACAACAAAGCAAGATATAAATAATTACGTAGGGGAATACGGAAGCAGACAATGGGGTAACAAGTGAGATAGAGCAATTCATTAAGCATATAGGAAAAGACAAGAAGGAAATTTATCAAAAATATGCTAATGAAGAAAATATAATGCTAGAAATGTAATGACACCGCATCACCCTTCTTGCTTTTACTCTCTTCCTCACAATGCAATGTATTATGTAAAATAACATGATTCATGGCACAACATCACCCTTCGTGATTTTACTCTCCTCCTCACTATGCAATGTATCATGTATGACAATGTAATCACGGCACGACATCAACCTTCGTGCTTTTAAATAAAAATCATGGCACGACATCAACCTTCGTGCTTTTAAATATAAATCATGGCACAACATCACCCTTCGTGATTTACACTCTTCCTCACCAATGCAATGTCAATTACCAAAATGGCAAGGAATGCAGCATAGTGGAATCACAAATCATGATCACCCGGCAAGGGGAAAATTTCAGTCATTATCACAACAAATTGACCGGCAGGGGCCTCAGCTATAACCAACCCTTTCAAGTATATCCTTTACAGTTGGGTCCCCAATAGGGCCATTTCATCACAAGTTCATCAACGAGGATTTTCAACCACAATCAACTTCCAAGTAGACATAAATTCATAATACAAAGGATATGGTAGTAAAGACAAGAGTCTCAACAAAAATGGACTCACGGGCATGCTTGACACACAATGCATAGGTACTCGTCACCTCACCTATGTATTGGGCATGATAAACACTTAGCACATAGAATGCGATACCTATTCCCTCACATAAGTTAGGCAAGACACTTAGTCCAAAAATAGCAACCAAGCCACTAACATCGCCTTTCGTTTTGAATTCAACTCCGGAACAACAATATCTAGACATAATTAACTTAAGTATATCAATAATGACTCAATAAATCGATCCCATAGCTTAATTATCCATTTCCTAGCATTCGTTAAGAAATACAAAAATCCGTCCCCGGTTCCGCTCGGTCCAAACAAGAGGCTTGGACAAAAAAACCGATCACCCATACCCCCATAAGTTCAAATATATCTCTTGTTTTGAAATCCGACCCCAAATTGAGGTTGAATTACCCAAAATCCCATAATCCCTAACTCTACCTAAATCCCCTAATTTCTACTTATTTTCATGATTGTAGGCCTAGATTCTAGAGTTGATGAAGGAAAAATGGAAGAAATTTGAGTCGGAGTCACTTACCCAAGAAGAGCAGGTCGTTAGCCCTTAACAATGGAGGAAAATCGCCCAAGGAAGAAGAAATAAATGACAAAAAATGGGTTTGAAACCCGTATATAAAACACACTACCTGCACAGTGATTCTGCACCTGCGGCGCACCTGCGACGAAAATCTCACACCTGCGGAAATATTCTGGGGAGGCTGGGCCAGCGCCTGCGGAGTGGAGACCGCACCCGCGGCTCCGCTCCTGCGGAATATTTTCCCCACCTACGATAATTGGCCAGTCCATTGGGTAATTGCACCTGCCTGCGACTGGGCAACCGCACCGGCGGTCACAGCAGAACAGGTGCACCAGCAGCTATGTTTGCTGGTTTTTAGCCCCGTTAGGTGCCCGGAAGGCACCTGGGCCCACCCGAGCCCTAGTCCAAATATACCTATGAGTCCCTAATCATAACACGAACTCGCTCGAGCCTTCGGAACATCCAAACAACGCTAAAACTCAAAATCAAACCCCTAAACCCCAAGAACAAAACTTAGGAACTTTAAGTTTTCTAGACTTCGCTAACAACGTGCCGAACTCGCCTATACAACTCGGAATGACACCAATATACACACGACTTCCAAAATCATCCTACGAACTTATTTGACTAATTAAACCACAAAAATAACATCAAAACAAGGAATTAAACCTCAAAACTCATAAAATTTTCTTAAAACATCATAAAGCTCAAACATTCAAATTTCGATCCGAACTACATCATTTCAAGTCCGTTTTACACCAAATTTCACAGATAACTCGCATAACATATAGTAAACCTATTCCGGGCTCCGAAACCATAATACGGGCCCGGTAACGTAGATTTCACTTCAAAGTTCATTTTCAAAAGTCTTTCTTATTTTCAGAAAACAATTTTCTTTAAAAATTCATTTCTCGGGTTTGGGACATCGGAATTCGATTTCGGGTATACAACCAGGTCCCATATTTTCCTACGGACCCTCCGGGACCGTTAAATCATGGGTCCGGGTCCGTTTAACAAAAATGCTGAGCAAAGTCAACTTTATTCCATTAATTATCATAAATTCAACAGTTCAACCCATTTCCACGTAAAAGCTTCCCAGCTGTGCGCTCGGGTTGTGCATGCACATAGAGGTAAGATAAACAGAGGCTTTCGAGGGTCTCGAAACACAGTTTCTGCTAAATTACAAAAAAAAGGTCATCACAATCTCCACCTCTAAAACAATCAATCGTCCTCGAACGGACATATAAAAGTACCTGAATCGTGGAAAAGGCGGGGATAACGGCTCTGCATATCGGGCTCGGACTCCCAAGTACCTTCCTCAACATGCTGACCTCTCCACTGCACACGAATCGAAGGATAACTATTCGATCTCAATTGTCGCATCTGCCGATCTAATATGGCTACCGGCTCATCCTCATAAGACAGATCCTTTTCCAACTGGAAACCACTGAAGTCAAGTACATGAGATGGGTCTGCAATATACCTCCGGAGCATGGACATGTGAAATACCGGGTGCACGGCTGACAAACTAGGTGGCAAGGCAAGTCTGTAGGCCACCTCTCCTACCTTGTCCAGAATCTGAAATGGACCCTGCATCCTCAATACCCCCTCGGCATCAACCGTAACCCGCTTGACAACTCCGTGCCTGACTCTATCTCTAAGAACACATAAATGGCGATCATCATACTACCTGGCCTGAACATCCAAAGTAAGAGGTCGCTCTCCGACTGATAAATAGGCAAGACTACCCATACTAGCTGACTTTCGGCTCAAAGCATCGGCCACCAAATTGGCCTTCCCCGGATGATAAATGATGGTAATATCATAATCCTTCAGCAACTCTAACCATCTCCTCTGCCTCATGTTCAATGCCTTCTGCTTAAACAAATACTGTAAGCTCTTATGATCCGTGAACACCTCACATGGAACACCATACAAGTAATGCCTCCAAATCATGAATGCATGCACAATAGCTGCTAACTCCAAGTCATGAACTAGATAGATCATCTCATGGACCTACAACTAACGTAAAGCATAGGCTATAACCTTGCCATCCTGCATCAACATTACACCAAGCCCAACCCGCGAATCATCATAATACACGGTATATGATCCTGAACCTGTGGGCAAAACCAACACCGGTGCCGTGGTCAAGGCTGTCTTGATCTTCTGAAAGCTCGCCTCGCACTCATCAGACCACCTGAAATAGGCACTCTTCTGATTCAACCTGGTCATCGAGGCTGTAATGAATGAAAAAACCTCCACAAACCGGCGATAATAACCTGCTAAGCCCAAGAAACTCCGATTCTGTAGCTGAGGTGGGTCTAGGCCAATCTCTGACTGCTGAAATCTTCTTGGGGTCCACTTGAACACCCTCTGACGATACCACATGTCCTAGAAAGGCAACTGAACTCAAGCAAAAATCACACTTGGAAAATTTGGCATACAACTGACTATCCCTCAAAGTCTGCAGGACGACTCTAAAGGTGCTGCTCATTCTCCTCTCGGCTGCGAGAGTATATCAATATATCATCAATTAAAACAATCACGAACGAGTCAAAATAAGGCCTAAACACTAGGTGCATCAACTCCATAAAAGCAGCAGGGGCATTCGTCAGCCCAAATGACATCACCAAGAACTCATAATGCGCATAACGAGTGCGAAAAGCTGTCTGAGGGACATAAGACGCCCTACCTCAGCTGATGGTAACCAGACCTCAAGTCAATCTTGGAAAACACTGAAGCACCCTGAAGCTGGTCGAATAAATCATCAATCCTCGGCAAAGGATACTTGTTCTTAATTGTAACCTTATTCAACTGCCGGTAGTCAATACACATCCTCATCGAGCCATCTTTATTCTTGAAAAACAATACTGGAGCACCCCAAGGAGAGACACTAGGCCTAATGAAGGCTTTATCCAACAAATCCTGCAACTGATCTTTCAACTCCTTCAACTCTGACGGGGCCATACGATACGGCGGAGTAGAAATAGGCTGGGTGCCCTGAGCTAACTCAATACAAAAATCAATATCCCTGTCGGGTGGCATACAAGGTAGGTCAGCAGGGAAAACCTCTGGAAACTCACGAACAACGGGCACAGACTCCAGGGAAGGAACCTCGGCACTAGAATCACGAACATAGGCCAGATAGGCCAAACAAGCCTTCCCGACCATGTGCCGAGCCTTCACATAAGAAATAACTCTACTAGAAGAATGACTAGGAGTTCCCTTCCACTCTAAACGAGGCACCCCTGGCAAAGCCATGGTCACTGTCTTGGCATGACAGTCCAGAATGGCATAATATGGGGATAACCAATCCATCCCCAATATAACATCGAAGTCGACCATATCCAGAAGCAAAAGATCAAGCTGAGTCTCCAGACCACCCATGACTACTAAGCAAGCACGGTAGACTCGATCTACCACTATAGAATCACCCACCGGTGTAGAAACATGCACAATAGTACTCAAGGAATCACGGGGCATA
The DNA here is from genome assembly GCA_005239525.1 of Nicotiana knightiana. Taxonomy (NCBI): domain Eukaryota; kingdom Viridiplantae; phylum Streptophyta; class Magnoliopsida; order Solanales; family Solanaceae; genus Nicotiana; species Nicotiana knightiana. The sequence goes on along the minus strand of ML415475.1, from coordinate 18,608 downwards.
CTCAAATAAGGGACAAAATAGGAAGAAACATAGGAGAATGTAGAACCCGGATCAAATAACACCGAAGCCTCTCGGCTGAAAACTGAAACTGTACTTGTAATAACTGCATCGGAAGCCTAGGCATCAGGCCTGGCAGGAAAAGCATAACACCGGGGCTGAGTCCCTACAATCTTATCATATCTGGGTGAACCTACTGCGACCTGACCTCTACCTCTCATGGCATGTCCTCCACCTCTATGAGTCTGACCTCTAGCCTGGCACCCCGACCGCCATACCTAGCTGGCTGAGGGTGTGGGGGTGCGCATGACGCGGGAACCATGGCACGGGAACCCTGATAGTGATGACCACTAGAAGCTCAGGGAAAATACCCACCAATGTGCCCCAAAACACCACAAGAATAACACGACCTCTGCTAATATGGATGGGGACTCTGGAACTGTCCTTGGCGACCCTGATAACCACCCTGGAAACTCTGAAGCGGCGGTGTACTGATAGGTGCTGGTGGTGCAATGTGAGCTACCTGAAGTGCCGACTGATAGGGTCTGGGAGGATGACCTCTGCCTGAAGAATCCCTGCCCCCAGATGAGGCTCCACTAAAACGACCGAACTGATGGGGCCTCATGTCAGTTCCATGACCACCACCCTGTGACATAATCATCTCAATCCTCCTGGCCACATTGGCCGCATCCTGGAACGATATATCAATACCTGACTCTCTAGCCTTCTGAAGTCTGATTGGCTAGGCCAATCCCTCAATAAATCTACAGACCCTCTCCGGATCAGTAGGAAGTATCATAAGATCATGTCCGGCTAGAGTAATGAACCTGGTCTCGTACTGAGTGACTGTCATAGATCCCTGCTGGAGATGCGCAAACTGCCTCCGAAGATCCTCTCTCTGAGTAATGGGAAGGAACTTCCCCAAAAATACCTTTGAGAACTGAGTCCAAGTCAAAGGTGCAGACCCAGTTGGTATAGCTAAGCAATAGTCTCTCCACCAACTCTTGGATGCGGTAGATAACCGAAAATTAGCGAAGTCAACTCCGTTGGGCTCCACTATGCCCATCTTCCGAAGAACCTCATCCCAGCTGTCTAAATAATCCTGGGGATTCTGTGATGGTGAACTAGTAAAAGTAGTAGTGAATAACATAATGAACCTGTCCAGTCTCCACAAAGCATCCACTGACATAGCTGCTCCTTCTGCTACCAGTGCTGCAATACCCGGCTGAGCTACTCCGGCTGGCTGAGGTGCCGGAGTCTGAAACTGTGGAGCTAGCTGCTCTAGCGTGCGAGTGGCAGGAGTCTGGGTACCTTCCCCAGCCTGAGAGATGTCTGGTGTAGTAGGAAGAAAACCCGCCTGTGCTACACTCTCCATGAGTCCAACTAGAAGGACAAGAGCGTCCTGAAGCACTGGGTAGCTATGAACCCCTCTAGCACTTGAGCTTGTCCAACTGGGACTGCCGGAACTAGGACCTGCTTGTCAGACTCGACCCGAGGGTCCTCCACTGGAGCTGCTGCTCTAGGCTGAGCCCCGCCCCGGCCTCAGCCTCTAGCACGGCGTCGTCCTCGACCTCGACCCCTCGTAGGAGCTGTGGCAGGAGTGTCGGGCTGCTGAGCGGAACCAAGGGAAGCACGCGTCCTTTCCATATGCGAGAGAATAGAATAGAACCTCAGTCAGTACTCATAATTCATATCGCACGACAGAGATTAAAAATAATATGGGGTCATCCTAACTTTGACGCCTCTGGGGGATAAATGCATACGTCTCCGTACCGATCCCTCAGACTCTACCAAGTTATCCGTGATTTGTGAGACCTAATCAACCTAGCGCTCTGATACCAACTTGTCACAACCTAAATCCCACCTTCGGGTCGTGATGGCGTCTAACGTTGAACCCGCCAGACAAGCCAACATGTACAATTAAACTAACGTGATAACACCGAAATTAACAGAATAAGCTAAAAATAGTTCACAATTTAACAGCGGAAACAGATAAAGTTTCAAAGCTAAGTAAAGACAACATAATACAACGTCGCGGTAATTCCCCCAAACCTGGAGTCACAAACTCACAAACTTTCTATATGAGTGCTAAATACAAAGTCTGAAAGGAAAATACATGACTGTCTCTGAAAACTAGAGGAAAAACAAGGCAGAAATGAAAAGCTAGGGATAGGAGAGACGTGAAGCCCCACGAATGCCAGCGGGTATACCTTGAAGCCCCTAAGGTAGACTGGAGGAGACTCCCTCATCGCTGTCCACTGGGTCCGAATCCGGGATCTGCACAACAATAAGATGTGCAGTGTAGCATCAGTACAACCGACCCCGTGTACTAAGTAAGTGCCGAGCCTAACCTCGGCCGAAGTAGTGACGAGGCTAGACTTNATATATATATATATATACATATATATATATATATATATATATATATATATATATATCGTGGAACAACAAAGCAAGAGATAAAAAATTACGTAGGGGAATATGGAAGCAGAAAATGGGGTAACAGGTGAGATAGAGCAGCTAATTAAGCATATAGGAACAAACAAGAAGGCAATTTATCAGAAATAAGCTAATGAAACAAATATAATGCTAGAAATGTGATGAATGGCACGACATCACCCTTCGTGTTTCTACTCTCTTCCTCACAATGCAATGTACGATGTAAAATACATGACTCATGTCACGGGATCACCCTTCGTGCTTTTACTCTCTTCCGCACTATGCAGTGTATCATGTATGACAATGTAATCACGGCACGACATCAACCTTCGTGCTTTTAAATATAAATCATGGCACGGCATCACCCTTCGTGCTTTTACTCTCTTCCTCACCATGCAATGTATGATGTATTCAATGTAAAATATGGCACGGCATCACCCTTCGTGCTTTTACTCTCTTCCTCATTATGCAATGTATGATGTAATCAATGTAAATCATGTCACATCATCACCCTTCGTGCTTTACAGTCTTCCTAACCAATGCAATGTCAATTACCAAAATGGCAAGGAATGCAGCATAGTGGAATCACAAATCATGATAACCCGGCAAGGGGAAAATTTCAGTCATTATCACAATAAATTTCCCGGCAAGGTCCTCAGCTATAACCAACCTTTTCAAGTATATCCTTTACAGTTGGGTCCCCAATAGGGCCATTTCATCACAACTTCATCAACGAGGATTTTCAACAACAATCAACTTTAAAGTAGAGATAAATTCATAATACAAAGGATATGGAAGTAAAGACAAGAGTCTCATAAAAAATGGACTCACGAGCATTCTATACACACAATGATAGGTACTCGTCACTTCACCTATGTATTTGACATGATAAACACTTAGCACATAGTATGCGCTACCTATTCCCTCACCAGAGTTAGGCAATTAACTTACCTCGGGTCCAAAAAAAGCAATCAAGCCTCTAAATCGATCCCATAGATTAATTATCCATTTCCTAGCATTCTTCCAAAATACCAAAATCCGGCCCCGGCCCCGGGCCCGCTCGGTCCAAACACGACGCTCGGACCAAAATCCGATCACCCATACCCCACGAGTTCAAATATATGTTTTGTTTTGAAATCCGACCCAAATTGAGGTTGAATTACCTAAAATCCCATAATCTCTAATTCTACCCAAATCCCCTAATTTCTACTTGTTTTCATGATTATAGGCCTAGATTTTAGTGTTGATGAAGGAAAAATGGAAGAAATTTGAGTCGGAGTCAATTACCCAAGAAGACCAGGTCGTTAGCCCTTAACCATGGAAAAAAATCGCCCAAGGAAGAAGAAAGAAATGGAGAAAACATGGGGTTGAAACCCGTATATAAAACACACCGCCAACATAGTGATTCTGAACCTGCGGAAATGGGCTTGGGAGGCTGGGCCCGCGCCTGCGGAGTGGAGACTGCACCTGCAGCTCCGCTCTTGCGGAATATTTTCCGCGTCCGTGATAATTGTCTAGGACATTGGGTAATCGCACGTGTGATGCTGGGGTTGCTGGTTTTTAGCCCCGTTAGGTGCCCGGAAGGCACCTGGGCCCACCCGAGCCCTAGTCCAAATATACCAACGAGTCCCAAATCATAACACGAACTCGCTCGAGCCTTCGGAACACCCAAACATTGCTAAAACTCAAAATCACACCCCCAAACCCCAAGAACCAAACTTAGGAACTTTATGTTTTCTAGACTTTGCTAACAACGTGCCGAATTCACATATACAACTCGGAATGACACCAAATATACACTCGACTTACACAATCATCCTACGAACTTATTCGACTAATTAAACCACTAAAATAACATCAAACAAGGAATTAAACCTCAAAACTCATAGAATTTTCTTATAACTTCATAAAGCTCAAACATTCCAATTTCTATCCGAACCACGTCATTTCAAGCCTGTTTTACACCACATTTCACAGATAACTCGCATAATATATATTAAACCTGTTCCGGGCTCCGAAATCATAATAGAGGCTCGGTAACGCAGATTTTACCTCAATGTTTATTTTCAAAAGTCTTTCTTATTTTCAGAAAACAATTTTCTTTAAAATTTCATTTCTCGGGCTTGGGACTTCGGAATTCGATTCCGGGCATACACCCAGGTCCCATATTTTCTTACGGACCCTTAGGGACCGTCAAAAATCACAGGTCCGGGTTTGTTTACCAAAAATATTTACCAAAGTAAACTTTATTCTATTAAAAATCATAAATTCAATAGTTCAACCCATTTCCACATAAAAGCTTCCCGGTTATGCGCTCGGGCTGTGCACACACATCGAGGTGGGATAATGACTTTGCATATCGGGCTCAGACTCCCAAGTTGCTGCCTCAACAGGATGACCTGTCCACTGCACACAAACCGAAGGATAACTCTTCGATCTCAACTGTCGCACCTGCCGATCTAATATGGCTACCAGCTCCTCCTCATAAGACAGATCCTTGTCCAACTGGACACCACTGAAGTCAAGTACATGAGATGGGTCTGCAATATACCTCCGGAGCATAGTCACGTGAAATACTAGGTGCACGACTGACAAACTAGGTGGAAAGGAAAGTCCGTAGGCCACCTCTCCTACCTTGTCCAGAATCTCAAATGGACCAATGTACCTAGAGCTCAACTTTCCCTTCTTCCGAATCTCATCACACCCTTCATGAGCGACACTCGAAGAAATACCCGGTCGCCTATTATAAATGCCAAATCTCGAACTCTGCGATCCGCATAACTCTTCTGCCAGGACTGAGCTGTAGGAAGTCTATCTTGAATGATCTTGACATTTTCAAAGGCATCCTGTACTAACTCAGAACCCAACAATCTAGCCTCTCCCGGCTCGAACCATCCGACTGGAGACCGACACCGTATACCATACAATGCCTCATGCGGAGCCATCCGAATGCTCGACTGATAGCTGTTGTTGTAGGAAAACTCAGATAAAGGCACGAACTGGTCCCATGAGCCACCAAGGTCAATAAAACAAGCTCACAACATATCATCCAAAATCTAAATAGTGCACTCGGACTGCCGGTCCGTCTGAGGATGAAATGCGGTGCTCAAATCAATCTGGGTGCCCAACTCCCGCTGAAATACTCTCCAGAAACGGGAGGTAAACTGAGTACCTCGGTCTGATATACTGGATATGGGCACACCATGCAGTCTAACAATCTCTCTCATATAGATCCTTGCCAACTTCCCTACTGAATACGAAACTGATATTGGAATGAAGTACGCTGACTTGGTCACCCTATCCACAATGAACCATACTGCATCAAACATCCTCTGAGCCCGTGGGAGTCCAACTAAAAAGTCCATGGTGATACGCTCCCACTTCCACTCGGGAAGCTGAATCTGCTGCATGAAACCACCGGGCCTCTAGTGCTCGTACTTAACCTGCTGACAATTCAAGCACCGAGCTACATAAGCTACAATATCCTTCTTCATTCTACGCCTCCAATAATGCTGTCGTAGGTCCTGGTACATCTTTGCGACGCCCTGATGAATATAATACCTGGAACTATGGGCCTCCTGATGTATCAACTCACGAATGCCATCGACATCGGGTACACAAATACGACCCTACATCCTCAATACTCCCTCAGCATCAACCGTAACCAGCTTGATATCTACGTGCCTGACTCTCTCTCTAAGAACACATAAATGGCGATCATCATACTGCCTGGCCCGAATACGGTCATACAACGAAGAATGTGCCATGGCATGGCCCAAAACACTGCCAGTCTCAGAAACCTCCAATCTCAAAAATCGGTTGGCTAACGCCTGAACATCCAAAGCAAGAGGTCGCTCTCCAATTGATAAATAGGCAAGACTACCCATGCTAGCTGACTTCCGGCTCAAAGCATCGGCCACAACATTGGCCTTCCCCGGATGATAAATAATGGTAATATCATAATCCTTCAGCAACTCTAACCATCTCCTCTGCCTCATGTTCAACTCCTTCTGTTTAAACAAATACTGTATGCTCTTATGATCCGTGAGCACCTCACATGGCACACCATACAAGTAATGCCTCAAAATCTTCAATGCACGCACAATAGCTGCTAACTCCAAGTCATGAACTAGATAGGTCTTCTCATGGACCTTCACCTGACGAGAAGCATAGGCTATAACCTTGCCATCCTGCACCAACACTGCACCAAGCCCAACCCGCGAACCATCACAATACACGATATACGATCTTGAACTTGTGGGCAAAACCAACACCGGTGTCGTGGTCAAGGCTATCTTGATCTTCTGAAAGCTCGCCTCACACTCATCAGACAACCTTAACTGGGCACTCTTCTGAGTCAACCTGGTCATCGGGGCTGTAATGAATGAAAAGCCCTCCACAAACCGGCGATAATAACCTGCTAAGCCCAAGAAACTCCGGATCTCTGCAGCTGAGGTGGGTCTAGGCCAATCTCTGACTGCTAAGATCTTCTTGGGATCCACTTGAACACCCTCTGACGATACCACATGGCCTAGAAAGGCAACTGAACTCAACCAGAACTCACACTTGGAAAATTTGGCATACAACTGACTATCCCTCATAGTCTGGAGGACGACTCTAAAGGTGTTGCTCATGTTGTTGTTGGCTGTAAGAGTATTTTAATATATCATCAAAGAAAACAATCACGAACGAGTCTAAATAAGGCCTGAACACTCGGTGCCTCAACTCCATAAAAGCAGCGGGGCATTCGTCAACCAAAATGACATCATTAAGAACTCATAATGCCCATAACGAGTGCGAAAAGCTATCTTAGGGACATCAGGCGCCCTAATCCTCAGCTAATGGTAACCAGACCTCAAGTCAATCTTGGAAAACACTGAAGCACCCTGAAGCTGGTCGAATAAATCATCAATCCTCGACAATACACATCCTCATCGAGCCATCTTTCTTCCTGACAAACAATACTGGAGCACCCCAAATCGTACAACTGATCTTTTAACTCCTTCAACTCTGACAGGGCCATACCATACGGCAGAGTAGAAATAGGCTGGGTGCCCTGAGCTAACTCAATACAAAAATCAATATCCCAGTCGGGTGGCATACCCGGCAAGTTAGCAGGTAAAACCTCTGGAAACTCACGAACCACGGGCCCCGACTCGAGGGAAGGAACCTCGATGCCAAAATCACGAACATAGGCCAGATAGCCAAAACAAACCTTCCCGACCATGCGCCAAGCCTTCACATAAGAAATAAATCTACTAGAATAATGACTAGGAGTTCCCTTCTACTCTAAACCAGGCACCCCTGTCAAAGCCATGGTCACTGTCTTGGCATGACAGTCCAGAATGGCATAATAGAGGGATAATCAATCCATCCCCAATATGACATCGAAGTAGACCATATCCAGAAGCAAAAGATCACCCTGAGTCTCCAGACCACCCATGACTACTAAGAAAGCATGGTAGACTCGATCTACCACTATAGAATCACCCACCGGTGCAGAAAAATGCACATCAGTACTCAAGGAATCACGGGCGTACTCAAAGAAGGGGAAAAATATGAAGACACATAGGAGAATGTAGAACCCGGATCAAATAACATCGAAGCCTCTCGGCTGCAAACTGAAACTGTACCTGTAATAACTGCTTCGGAAGCCTCGGCCTCAGGCCTGGCAGGAAAAGCATAACACCGGGGCTGAGCCCCTCCAGTCTTATCATCTCTAGGTCGACCTACTGCGGCCTGACCTCTACCTCTCGTGGCATGTCCTCCACCTCTATGAGTCTGAACTCTACCTCTGGCACCCCGACCGCCACCCCTAGATGGATGAGGGGGTGGGGGTGCGCCTAACGCGGGAACCATGGCACGGGAACCCTGATACTGAGGACCACTAGAAGCTCGGGGACAATACCTGCCAATGTGCCCCGGAACACCATAAGAATAACACGTCCTATGCTGATATGGATGGGGACTCTGGACCTGTCCCTGGCAACCCTGATAACAACCCTGGAAACTCCGAAGCGGCGGTGTACTGATAGGTGCTGGTGGTGCACTGTGAGCTACCTGAAGTGCCGATTGATAGGGTCTGGGAGGATGACCTATGCCTGAACAATCCCTGCCCCCAGATGAGGCTCCACTGAAATGACTGAAGTGACAGGGCCTCTTATAAGATCCCTGACCACCACCCTGTGACATAATCATCTCAATCCTCCTAGCCACATTGGCCGCATCCTGGAACGATATATCAGTACCTGACTCTCTATCCATCTGAAGTCTGATAAGCTGGGCCAATCCCTCAATAAATCTCTGAACCCTCTCCCGGTCAGTGGGAAGTATCATAAGAGCATGTTGGGCTAGAGTGATGAACATGGTCTCGTACTGAGTGACTGTCACAGATCCCTGCTGGAGACGCTGAAACTTTCTTCGAAGATCCTCTCTTTGAGTAATGGGAAGGAACTTCCCCAAAAATACCTCAGAGAACTGAGTCCAAGTCAAAGGCGCAGACCCAGTTGGTATAGCTAAGCAATAGTCTCTCCACCAACTCTTGGATGCGGTAGATAACCGAAAAATAGCGAAGTTAACTCCGTTGGGCTCCACTATGCCCATGTTCCGAAGAACCTCATGGTAGCGGCCCAAATAATCCTGGGGATTCTCTGATGGTAAACCAGAAAAAGTAGTAGTGAATAACTTAGTGAACCTGTCCTGTCTCCACAAAGCATCCGCTGACATAACTGCTCCTTCTGCTACTGGTGCTGCAATACCCGATTGAGCTACTCCGGCTGGCTGAGGTGCCGGAGTCTAAAACTGTGGAGCTAGCTGCTCTGGCGTGCGAGTGGCAGGAGTCTTATACCTCCTCCAGCCTGAGAGACGGCTGGTGTAGTAGGAAAAAGACCCGCCTGTGCTACACTCTCCATGAGTCCGACTAGACGGACAAGAGGGTCCTGAAGCAGTGGGGTTGCTATGACCCCTATAGCACCTGGGCTGGTCAAACTAGGACTGCCGGAACTGGGACCTCCCCGTCAGACTCGACCTGAGGGTCCTCCACCGGGCTGCTGCTCTACGCTGAGCCCTGCCCCGGCCTCGGCCTCTTGCACGGCCTCGTCCTCGACCTCGACCCCTCGTAGGAGCTGTGGCAGGAGTGTCGGGCTGGTGAGCGGAACCAAGGGAAGCACACGTCCTTGCCATCTGCGAGAGAATATAATAGAATCTCAATCAGTACTCAGAATTCATATCGCACGACAGAGATGAAAAGAAATGTGGAGTCATCATAACTTTGCAGCCTTTGAGAGATAAATACAGACGTCTCCGTACCGATCTCTCAGACTCTACCAAGTTGTCCGTGAGTTGTGAGACCTAAGAAACCTAGCGCTTTGATACAACATTGTCACGACCCGAAATCCCACCTTTGGGCCGTGATGACGTCTAACATTGAACCCGCAAGACAAGCCAACCTGTATAGTTAAACTAACATGATAACACCGAAATTTACAGAATAAGCTAAAAACAGTTCACAATGTAACAACGGAAATAGATAAGTTTCAAAGCTAAGTAAAGACAACACAATACACCGTTGCGGTAATTCCCCAAAATCTGGAGTTACAAACTCACGAACTGTCTATATTAGTGCTAAATAAAGTCTAAAAGGAAAATACATGACTGTCTCTGAAAACTAGAGGAAAAACAAGATAGAAATGAAAAGCTAGGTATAGGAGAGACGCCAAGGCCCACGAACGCCAACGGGTATACCTTGAAGCCCCTAAGGTAGACTGGAAGAGACTCCCTCAACGCTGTCTACTGGGTCCGAATGTGGGATCTGCACAACAATAAGATGTGCAGTGTAGCATCAGTACAACCGACCCCATGTACTGAGTATGTGCCGAGCCTAACCTCGGCCGAAGTAGTGACGAGGCTAGACTTGACAACAAACGTTACCCTGTCCTATTCTACAACATATATATATATATATATATGTTGT